>LUGF01053217.1:142141-176723 GCA_001625245.1 Calycopis cecrops
TGCACGGATATCGCCCACCAACTACTTTAGAAACATCAACACATATTACTCAGTAGGTGCACAGTTAAATTGAATTGTGTCCCAAGTTCATTCATCAAGTTCCTGGCGACTGATCTCTTAAGTTTACGCGACTATTACTTATTACAATAAAACAACTTAGAGATTTTTTTAATTTTTTTATTTCATTATTTTACAAGCTCGACGTTTCAGCACCACGGTCAGTCCACTGGTAGCCACGGTTGCTGTAAAGCTTCAGAATCGTCGGGCTTGTAAAGTAGTTAAGTTAGTAGTGTTTTATTGTAAAAAGTAATTATCTACTTATATGAAGTATCCCAATGTACAATCATAATATGTACAAGTAGTAAATCATTTGTCCTCGCTGGTCTGGACCACGTGGCATTCGCCTCGATAGAGAGCGGTGTGCGGACTGCAGACAGCGACGTCATCAGCGCAACGACAATTTCGTGCATACTGGTTATAAAAAACAGTAAATAGTTCCGGATTTCTTCTGAGTGGCGCCTAGATGAGTGGAATGGACCGGACAATTTATGTGGCGCCACCTATTTAACGCCTTTGTCAGAGACCATCTATTCACGCAACAAGCGCATATCTATCTCTACTATTGACCACAATATAAGTAGATAGATGATATATGTGGAAATATCTTAGCATAACATACGTATTTTTAAATCGATAGGCGCAATAAGTGGCACGCTGCTTGTTGAAGCGGCGTCAATAAGCTATCCAGTTATAGGCTTCAGAGATCTAGTGGTGGACGACGGAGGGGGGGGTGGAGCGCTCGGGCGCCGGCGAGCCGCTGTCGTTGACAAGGCGCTGCCGCTCGCGGTACATGGACACCTGGATGTTCTGCAGCTGGTGGTAGCGGCACAGCTTCAGCGTAGCGAACACACTCAGCCCCACCCACGTTGCGAACGCGCCCCACGCGCCGAACTGCGGTACACAAGCATATTACATTAGTATACTATTAGCAGCTGTTAGCAAAGTTAATGGTAGGAGAAAGGAGGTTAGCGCAAAATGTATCTATGTGGATGTTTATTGGGGTTGGTATTCATGAAAATTGCTCCGACTGCCCATCCTCCAACACCATAAATAAATAATCCAGATTGGGGCATGGCTATAATATTTAGTGATAATTGTAATCTTTTTACAAGGAGGATGCTCTGTGTAATGATTGCTTCAATCAATCAATCACAAATTTAAATCACAACAAACATAAGGAAGTTTAAAAAACCTTAACAAATTAATTTGTTTTCTTTTTAGGACACTTTCAAAACAATGAGATCACTTGACATATTTATAGCTAGGTTGTAGTCAATTATAAATGTTGTTAAAGAGTGCATGTGTGGTCTGGCTCTGGGATACTAGAAGGTAACAGATTGTTACAGATACTACTGCTTAGTTTAGTACCCTCCTCCCAGGCTGTTTCTGTGTAATAATTATTGTAATTTGATAATTCGTATATAAGAATATGCATATGTATTTGTACTTTCATTTTTATAGATACTTCATCACATGAGGCCCGCTGAGTTTGTTTCGCCGTTTCTTCTCAGGACTTAGGGTTGGTAGATGTAATTGTCGAGATTCAAAAAGTAATTTTAAAATTCTATTTCGATTAAATAGATTTTCATGTCATTTCCTTCTATACAATATAATGACAAAAAATGTACCTCACCTGAGCGCTGCCTAGCTCCATATAAAATCCGTGTGTCTTGATGTTGTCCTTCTTGTCTATATCCTGGTCGGTAGCATCCTCACAGCTAAAAGATTACATACGAGATACAAGAAAAATACTCTTTCCTGCTAAATGCTTTTAAGTCTGTGTTCTCACATTGAATGTACAAAAGAACCACTAATTTGTTGTTCACAAAAAAATTGGATTACTGGATAATTGGATTATTCAGCTATTTACTTAGTAATACCTTTTGTAATATGTGCAACATGCACTCTGCAGTCTGCGCAACATGAACCCCTTACTAAGATAATCTTACGATTGAATCTTCCCATTAAATCTTCAAATATAAACAGTGCTTACCTGGGGAAACGTTCAACAATATTTTCACACCACGTCATAAACCCAAGCGTAACCAACACAGCGGCAGTGATGGCCAAGCCGCACAGGGTTACACACACAACAGCTTCAATAAAGGCAGACAAGAAAGAGCTGTCTATCCCCTTGTAAACATACATTGACATCCTGAAATGTATATGTTAGTTATATATGTATAATAAAAACACAGCAGAATATAATTTGTGACATGTTATTATAGTTTCTGTCTTAAATTGTACTAATATTATTATAAATGTGAATGGTTTTTATTATGTTTGTGACACATAAACAATTGAAAGCTTTTATCTGATATTTGTCACTGAAATAGCCGATATATTATGTAGGTGACAGTAAAAAATTACAAAAACATTTTCATCCCTCAAGAGTATATAATGATTTTTGGCACTACAAACCATAGGGTAGTGTTTGTATATTATAATTGAATGCATTATATTATTATGCCATATAGTTCTACATAATATGTAATTATCAAAACGAAATATATATATCAGTAGTCATTAATCAATTTCTGAAAAACTCACCTGTAAAACTGAACACAGGAGACAATGAACATTAGAACCCCGACCACAATCACATAATTGCAGTAGGCACGTGATGCCCACATGACAAGCAACTGTCCGTCTTCCTCCTGCCAAGATCCCTTAGAAAACAGTAGACAATGACCACTGCAAGAATTAATAAATAGTACAATTATCTGAAATAACCCCTTGATAGGCCTTTTATGATACTACAGAATAAATGTAAATTGTTGTTGTAAAATATATAATCAAAGATTATAAATATTAGATTTTATGCATATGCATTTGCATATTTAAGCCATTCGGTATATTTTTTTTTTCAAGTATAGAGCTTTCGGCAGTCACACATTTGTTTTGAACTGTCAAAAAAAATTTTAAACCTTAAACTCATAGATTGATATTGACGCAATTCTTCAGTACAATGAATATTGCTGAGGTGATTGACACTTAATGTCTTTATCAAGTTCATACTTTTATTCTATTATCAATCTGCTCAACAGCCATGAGATGATTTTCTATTTTCCACGGGATCGAAATCGCGGGGCAAAGTTAGTAGCCTACAATATACTTAAAACTAGCTGTGCCCCGCGGTTTCACCCGCATTCATTTTCGACGAAATCCATATAAACTTCAACGCCCCATTTCACCCCCTTAGGGGTTGAATTTCTAAAAATCTTCTTAGCGGACGCCTACGTCGTAACATCTACCTGGATGCCAAATTTCAGCTTGATCTGTCCAGTGGTTTGGGCTGTGCGTTGATAGATGGCTATGTCACGTTTGAGTTTTATATATATATATTTAACAATTATACTTATTTTATGTATATGTAACTACTAGATTTCATGAATGTTGGCATACATTTTATGAGCTTTTTAAGTTCTATTGACAATTGCAGTCCGATAACAGATCTTTTCGTAGTCCATTTTCATTTACTTTCAAAACATTTTTTGAGCATATTAATTATTCTATGTCCAAGAATTTTTTGTTATCTCAAATATTTGGAAAATTTACGTTAGCTGGTTTGAAAAACTTACTTGAATTCATGTTGATGCAAACTCATTGGTACTATGATACATAATGAAAATATGAGTGCAATTACATAGGCTGCAATTTGACTTAGAAGAAGTACATTAGTTAGAGCCATTGTGGAACCACTATTTTTTATGAGTTCAAATAATAACTGCCAGTTACATCTGGAAAATTTGTTGGTCGATTCTTGAGTTTATTTTTATTGACAATAACAAAATTTACAATTTTGCGAATGCATATAAAGTGACAAAGTGACAATTGACAAGATAACAGCTGACACTTGCGAGCTGTTGTCAGTTCTTTATTTTTTTAATTTCTAATTTTATTTAGGAGCTTTTAATGTAAACACTATGCCAGCTCCATCGTGGCTTATTTATCAGTTTTCATCTATTATGGCCATTTCTTAGTTGTCAACATTTAAAAACTAAATTAGCTACTAAAATTAGCAACTTCAGCTAAACTTAAGAAACTAAACAATTTTTACTTTAACTTTGTATATAAATAAGTTCTAATGATTCAAACTGGACACATTCCATGAACTATATCTTCAGTAACGCCACAAGTAGCACATGTAGGTGACTCTATCTTACGCATAAGAAATAAAAATCTTTTCTTCCTTTGCCATTTACCACTCACCACACCACAGCGCAATTTTAATTAATTTTGTTTTTACTAATATTTAAAGGTGGACCACTAAGAGTAATGCTACACTGCATGCTAGCATGCAGCCAAGTTGGGCCAGGACGACCAGGGTCTCGTTTACACAAGACCGGCGTAAAATGACAGTTGTGTTGTCGCGTTTCGTGCGGTGTATAAATAATCGGTGGCCCATGGAGGCGGGAAAAGAAAGGAGGACAGTGCATCTTTATAGATTCTATGGGCATCGGTAGTCATGAAAATGGCTCCGACTGCTCGCTTGGCCCTCTATACAATAAAAAAAATTCTTAATGTTCAAGTTGAAGTATACTGATGAGTAAATACTATTGCTTTTTAATTACATGACCCAATATAGGGTGCTTGCACAAAACATAGAGCCGCCCTAGTGATCATTTTAGGAATGAAATGCTAGCAAAACTAAGCAAAAAACAATGACAATGACGTCATTTCATACGTATAAACGAAAATTTGCTAGCATTCGGTTCTTATTTCAGTCACTAGTTAGCTTGGCAGTCTAGAAGCTTGATCCCTATAGAATCACGCCAGCGGCTTATAAGAAATAAAAATTTTATGGGAGGCACTGGCATTTGGTGACTACAGACATCTACATGGACAATCAGTTAGTCAATATCATATGGCTTACCAAATAAGAACTATGTGGCAATCCCACATTTATTAAAATGTAGGTTGAATAGACAAGTCTACTTTAGTCACTGGATTCTTGATTTAAAAAGCAGAAATTGACAATTGACAAGTTGTAATTTCAAGTGTCAAAATCCGACGTTGATGATGTGTTTCAATTTTCAATCCGTAAATTCTTAAAACATTTAATAATTAATTCAGTGCATATAAAATTATAATTATTATGTCGTTGTATCTATATTGATCAAATTGCAAACTAACATGAATTTCAATGCGTCTAGAAATGGTAATTTACTGTTTTATATACGAAATTAACGCCAATGAGTAATGATTGTGATTTATTGCCTCAAGTGTTTTACAAGCCAGGACAAGTGAATTTGATGTTAGCATGTGAACATGAAATATTTAATTTCAGTTGGTCAGGGTGGCGGACCTCGTAAGGCCAAGCGTGTGAGCGATGTATCGGCGATGGGCACGCCGGCGCCGTACAGCACAGCCCCGCCGCCATACGGCGCGGCGCCACAGTACCCCCCAGGCTACTCACCAATGAGTCCGCCTCCAGGCTTTCAAACGAACAATCAGTACCAGCAGGGCATCCAATTGGAACATGGACAAGATTTTGGAGCAGCAGAACCTGCAGCCAGTAAGTTCTATAAAAATGTACATTAGAATTCATCTTGTAATACACGAATTTTCACACCTTTTCCTCCTGCGATAAAACAATTATAGTTTGTTAATCTGATTCTCAAATTATTCTCAAATCCCTTTCAAAACACAAAAAAATCGTCAAAATCGTAATAAAAATATATAATTGTGCAATTGGGGACCTTTGACTGAATATCATCCGTATTCGGTAATTATTAAATCTTATACATAAAACAATACATACTTAGTACTTAAAATCTATCAAAGGCAAATTATGACGTATGAAAAAAGTTTTTCAGCGTTTGTTGATACCAAACAATTATGCTTTTCTTCATAATTTAATGAATGAAGATGCCATTCTGTAGTGTATGACAAACAAGCAGTGATATTTTAACACATAATTTAAAAAATAATGTGTGTCGTATCCCAAAGTACATTCACATTATGGGAAGAGGGAGTGCCATACTGCATACTAGCATGTAGCCAAATTGGGCCAGAACGACTCGCTTATTCAAGAGCTGTGTAAAGTGACACCTTTGCTGTCGCGTTTAGAGCGGTGTGTAAGTAGACGATGGCACCTGGAGGTGGAACGAAAAAGGAGGGCAGTGCATCTGTATAGCCTCTCTGTGGATGTCTGTGGACATCGGTAGACATGAAAATGTCTCCGACTGCTCGTTTGCCTCCTCTATACCACAAAAAAAATGAAGTACCCACTCCGTTGCTCGTGCGTGGCACCTCTAATCCATTTATTTAAACTTCTATTTTATACTCAAGTATAAAAATGTAGTGAAATTAAAACCTAATAAATCTTAAAGCATTCTTTCATCCACCAATACATTTTGAACTATTCCTAAACAAATACCTACCAATCAAAACCAAAATTAGCCAGATTGGTCCAACCATTCCCGAGTTCTATCAACACTAACAAACAGCAATTTATCCGCCTGTCTCTGTCTCTTGAAAAGAATCTAAAAAGGATACAGTGACAGAGATAGTGCTTGCTTGTGTGTTGGTTGAAAGTAGTAGACATGATACACACACTTAGACAGCATAATATGTGATGATTTCTACCAAATATAGATATCTGTAATCCGCATTAAAGAACTTTGCTTCAACTCCACTTTTTATACATAATTTTGTACTAATATCTATCATACTACTTTATAAATATATTCAACACATTGCATAATAACTATTGCCAAATAACTATTGCCAAATAACTATTTTATTATATAACATAATTATAAAAATTAATTACATGAAATCATTTCAAAATTACTACAGTTACGCTATGTAATTTTTGTAAAACTACATTACAATAATTTTTACAATAATAATATTTATTACTTTACACATAGGCATGTGGCCATAGATATATTGCCAGGACTCAAATCACCATTTCTAATAAGGCAACCTTATGTGTAATAATTGTAAATATAAGTAAAATAAAAGTAATAATGGAGTGAGTGGCAGTTGTGCAGTCAAATCAGCCACAATGGTGGCAAAATCTACATGATTTGGCTAGAACACAAGGAAATAAATGTATTCAGCATAGCCTCCACCACATATTATGTATGTTTGTGTAAGTTGACAGTCATTAAAATGCTTTTCCTTTGTTTTCTTTTTGTGTCGCCAAACATTACTACTAAGAAAAAGTGTATTTCCTATTTATTAATCTTTCATTATTACATCTCATATTATTTCAGATTTTGGATATATGGGTGGATTTGGTCCGACCCCGATTGCTGCACCAGCACAACTTGGTTCCATGTTGCATCAACCTATAGTTCAGGTTAACTTTTTGATTGTTTTCAACATTAATAAACTAGTTGGTTCATGTTTGTACCTATATGACATTTGAGCAGCTCAGTCAATATCTTTTATAGTTATAATAACCTTGCATTGTCTGGTATACATTAGGTACACAGACTAAGCAATAATATTTGATATGGGGAATGTTCAATGATAAGTCTCAGAGTTAGTGTTTTTTAATGCATAGAGTTTTCCCTGCATATCTCCAGGCAACCAGAGCTATCAAAATGAGATACCTCAATCAAACAGTTATTATGTGGGACAAGACCTATAACAGTAACACCCCGAAGTTACGTGGTATATATGTAAGCCAAATTCGCTTGAGTCGGGATATAAATGTATATACGAAATAATATTAACTTGGGATCAATTGTTGCTATGGTACACATTGATTATAGAAGACATAAGTAGCTATATAAACGAAGCAAGCTTAAAAAATAGCTAATATGTCGTGAGTCGTGACATTTAAAAACCGCGTGTATAACTCGGTATTCGCGTAAGTATATAATGTTCCCTCGGTTGCAGGACATGGCGCTGCAGTACGGCAACCAGCTGGCGGCGCAGGGACGCGCGGCCGTGCAGCAGCACATCGACAGGCTGCTGCCCATCGCGCGCATGCGCTACTACTTCGCCGTGGACTCGCGCTACGTGGTGCGCAAGCTGCTGCTCATACTCTTCCCCTACACGCACAAGGTAACACCTCCAACCTTTTGACCTGTAACCTCCAGTGGGGGACGAACATGCCAGTCTCTTGACACTTATTCCCAGCCCTACTGACTATACTACTACACATATATCTTGGACGCGTCATAATTTACACACTTATGCAAGGCCCTTACAAAAACAATTAAATAAAAAAAATTATCTGAGTAATCACACTTGTTTTTAAGTAAAGTAAGGACATGATGACAAGAACATTATGTACTTAGTCCTTGATGACAGTTCCTCAAACCGCAGTAATACGACAGTAGCCACATTGTTTGAATTTATTTGAATAAATGGTATCTGGTAGCTCAAGCTCGTACTATTGCAATGAAGCAAGGGCACTACCTCTGATTACAATGAGCTAAAAAGTTCCATGTGTTCCAGGAGTGGATGGTGAAGTACGACCAGGACTCGCCGGTGCAGCCGCGCTACGACATCAACGCGCCCGACCTCTACATCCCCTCCATGGGCTACGTCACCTACGTGCTGCTCGCAGGCTTCATGCTCGGTACTACCACGCTCTGTTACTAAACATTATATATGCACTGATGCAGCTTGCAGTCATTTCGGCAAATCACTCATCTTCCCCATAAACAAATGAGCCATCCAAATATGACGTGCAGTCAGAGGATGGCTACTGCTGGACATCTGCCTTTCTCATGTTACAATCTGCACGTAATTCAACAGCGTACATGTATCACGCTCAGATATAAACTATAATATATATTAACTTTACTTGAGTTTTATTACCATATAATATAATAATTGTGAAAGCAAGCAATAGCATTAAAATTTTTTATATAATCATTACCCATTTTTGCAAGCTTGCTTGAGAACCTTTTTCTCATCCCTTTTGAGGAGTATGTTTAGGTTTAAAAATATCAATTATCTTTTATTTTGACCAACATGTTTTCAATCATACAACTTTATACTTGCATATTATCATGATTCATTATTGTAAACAAATGTAAAGTCCTAAAGGGATTAGGGGACTTAACACAAATTATAAACAAATGTGTCCAAGTGTGTAGACACAGTTTGGCATTTTGCTGAGTTGTGTCCTCGATCTTGTGCTGCTGATGCTGTCTGTGTTTATGAAGTGTGAACAACCATTTGATTGAACACTTACCGAGCTGCCAGTAAAACGTTACAGGGCTGCAGCACCGGTTCTCCCCGGAACAGATCAGCATGCAGGCCTCCAGCGCGCTCGCGTACATCATCTTCGAGATGGTGCTATACCTGGCGACGCTGTACGTGACGGGCACGGGCGCAGCGCTGCGCACGCTGGACCTGCTCGCCTTCTCCGGCTACAAGTACACGACCATGATCGGCAGCCTGCTGGCGGCGCTGCTGCTGGGCTCCGCCGGCTACTACGTGGCGCTGCTGTACCTGAGCCTTGCGCTCTCTTACTTCCTGGTCAGTTATACATACTAATATTATAAATGCGAAACTGTGTGTTCTTTCACATCAGATCGGATCAGCAGATCGATGTGATATTTAGTATGGAGATAGTTGAAGGACTGAAGAGTTGCATAGGCAATGTTGTTTTTCTACCACGCGAGCAAAGCTGCGGGCAACAGCTAGAAAATTGTAAATTAAATGTAATCTTCGACTTGTTCTGATTTGAAATTTTAAATTCGTGCTAAATTTCATCCATCATCAATTATCATATAATACCTATTATAAGTGCCTCCACTGCAGGTTTTATATGTTACTAGCTGTGCCCCGCGGTTTCAACCACGAAATCCATATAAACTTTGACACCCTATTTCAACCCCTTAGGGGTTGAAATTCTAAAAATCCTTTCTTAGCGGATGCCTACGTCGTAACATCTACCTGGATGCCAAATTTCAGCTTGATCCGTCCAGTGGTTTGGGCTGTGCGTTGATAGATGACTATGTCACGTTTGAGTTTTATATATAATATGTTATTGGATACTGGATGAGTGTTAACGGACTTGTTTATTAAGAAGGGTGTAAAGCACCTTTTGGTACATTTGGGCAACTGCTTGTGCTATATACTGCTGAAACACGATTTGCCACGATAAATATTAAATTGATTTATTTTACACTATTTTATAGCATTAGGGGCCAAATGAATGAATCCTCAAAGTTTCTGGTGATATCTGACACCAAATGACATCCGCATAAAGCATTGGTCCATTCTCAACATGGGCCAGTGTCGCGTGCGAGCGAGAGCCATCGGCCGAACTCGGCGGCTGCTCCTCACACAATAATATTTTAACTTCAAATTAAAGTGACAGCTGTGCTGTTGCGTTTCGTGCGGTGTGTAAGTAGCCGGTGGCCCATGGAGGTGGGAGGAGAAAGGAGGGCAGCGCATCTGTGTAGAGCCTGTCTTTTATGCGGATGTCTGTGGGCGTCGGTAGTCATGAAAGTGGCTCCGACTGCTCGTTTGGCCCCCTATACCATAAAAAAAAAAAAATGTAACTTGCAGGTGAAGACGCTGCGACTGCAGCTGCTGTCGGGTCCGCAGGCGCCCGAGAAACCCGCGTACTACGAGCCGGGCTACACCGCAAACCCGTACGCGGACAGCTGGACGGCATCGGGCGGCGGCACCAAGCGGCGCGTCTACTTCCTGCTGTTCGTGGCCATCACGCAGCCGCTGCTGTCGTGGTGGCTCACCTGCCATCTGGTGCCGGCGCCGCCCGTGCCCATGGCGCCCACGCGATAGCGCCGCTACAGCCCCATGTGCCCATGGCGCCCACGCGACGGCGCCGCTGCAGCCCCATGACGCATGGGACACCGAGTTCTGTCCCGAGCCGGCCCGGGCGGGTGTGACGTATGTAATGTGACTCGCGCCGTCGGCACACGTTACATGCACGCGCCCGGCCGGGCTGTACCTTTGGGCTGTGGCTGTAGTGATGTGCAACAATAAACGCGCTTGTGTGTGTGCTCACTGCTCACTGCGGCGAGCACAGGGTGAGTGTGTGTGCACGCCACCAAGGGCCAACTGGCCGAAGGGAGATAGAACATCTATAATTCGTACTTGTATTACTGATTTGTGACTCCGAATTGTGTTATATTGCTGAAACGGATTTTATTGCGTTAGTAATTTTATAAGTTAAGTTATTTAATGGTAAACATAATATGTACAGTCACGAGCAATAATATATATACACTTTAGTACCTTGTCATAATTTGTATTTTTTAATATTCCATATTATCGCTTTTACTTGTCAAACAAAGTTATTGTGACAGGGTACTAAAGTGTATAGATATTATTGCTCGTGACTGTACAAAAAGTGAAAAAAATTGTAGAGATATAGGTAAGGCTTTTTGTCTGGTAACTGTCTGGTATTTTATATAGTAATATAAAATACCTTGAGTACATGTGCCAAATTATGTTTCCTTTATCCTTCTAATATTATAAATGTGAAAGTTTGTATGTTTGTTTGTTACTCCTTCACGCAAAAACTGCTAAACCTATTTTCATGAAATTTTGCACACACACAGATAGTAACTTGGATTAACACATGGATAGTTTTTATCCCCAAAAAAATTTTCCTATGGGCTGCCATGGGATGTTTATCTATTTTCCACAGGATCGAAATATATGCAGGTGAAACCGCGGGGCGCTGCGAGTATTTAATAATCACAAATATTTTAAAGGCAGCATAATTATTGTAACCTTTATTAATGTTTCACTTTTCCAAACATGTCCAAATGCCCAAACATAAATGTGAGAAGAAAATTATGTTGTTATTCGTCTAACGTAATAAATACCATTGTATCTGACTTTGACCTTTTCCAAACTACGATTAACCATTTGGTTTAGGCTGAGGTCTGTAATATTGCATTCAGCTTTGTGTTCTGGAGACTGGAGACAGTAATACAATTATCGAATATATTTAGAGTAAACTATGATAAATCTCTGGTTAACTGTAGGATAGAATTTTATAAACAAATTGGCTTCTAACTGTGATTCAGTGTTAATGGATGTGTTACAGTCATAAGTCTAACTTGTGACAATAGATGGCGTTGACTACCACTCGCCTACTCTTAATTTTTTATATATTATAAATAATTGATGTCCTTATTCCAAATACTATAATAATTTAGAAAGTTTGTATATATGTTTATTATTTTTTTCATTCGAAAACTACTAAACGCTCCTTGATGAAAATTTGCTCAGATATTTATATACTGTAAACGGGACTTAATCGGGTTATAAAATCGAAGTATTTACCTCGACTCTTGACCCCTTTACAGTATATAAAAATGAATACAAATCGTGAAAGCTTAAAACAATTTATAGCACAGATCTTTAATTTTATTATAGTTTACAATCTGGAAAACTTAAAAACACAGTCAACATTGAGCGAACTTGTAATATTTTTTCATTGAATATTACAACATTAGAGAACAAGAAGTTTTTACTTAAAAAAATACTTTTAATTTGTGCATAAACTTATACTTAAGTGTCTTAACTAATAAACTTGTCTGATATTGTATGTATGCTTTATATGAAAAAGGAACTGTTTGGATTTATAGGGATATTTTCAGTTTATCGCATTTACATGTCTTATTTCGTCGCGCTGTACTTAATTCTGCAGATTGAATTGGCATCTCAACTCCATCTATTGTTATGGGTTTGAACTGATATTTTGTAAATATTTACTATATCAATAAAGGTGTGACCGTTTGTAAGACTTTCATTCTGAAATCATTTCCATATTAAATATAAAAGTCGTATATTATTAAATGACATTTATCTTTATTTTGTAATTATACAAATTACACACATTACTTATTATTTCCAAGGGATTATAATGGGTTTTTCTGATTTCCATTTCTTTGGCAATTTATCACATTCATTTTCTCAATCCAATGTGCTAATTAACAATACTGTTAATCAATATATTAATCTTGTTCCAAGGAAGACAATATCAGTAGTAACACACATTTTCAACGTACTTTTGTATCAATGATCTTATATGCGCCGTCTTTACAGTAATTTAAGTTATACAATATTGAATGAATTTTTGCATTTATACAAATCGCCTAGTTTTATGAATGTTTTGAACCAACACAATGTAAATAAATATTATATTTAAAATCGGCCTTTTAATCCTATTAATATTATAAATGCTAAAGCTTGTATGTTTGTTTGTTACTCCTTGACGCAAAAACTGATGAACCGATTTTCATGAAATTTGGCACACACATAGAGGGCAACTTGGATTAACACTGGATAGTTTTTATCCCGAAAAAATGTTCCTATGGGATGCCATGGGATGATTTTTTATTTTCCACTGAATCGAAATTTACGTGGGTGAAACCGCGGTGTGCAGCTAGTAATTTATAAAGAGGTGAAGTCCGCATGTTTTTAGAAAGCAATCTCTTTCATCTACTAAACTAATTTTTAATATTCTTTCACATCTAACATCCCCAGTTAGACAAACATTGACATGAAAGAAACAAAAATCATTCCCAATATTGCTTAGATACAGTTTGTAAAAGAAGAACAATGGAATATTCCCTTCAGCCTATTGTACGTGGCTGGTGCAGGAGTTGGCCATCTACTGACATTCAATGCAAATTAAAGAATACGTTGACATTTTATTCTCTATCTATGTAAAATAAAGAATTATGAATAGGTATCGGTATCCCGTATTATTAAAGATAAAATCCAAGAACGTCGATGAAGTGTACACGGGTCAGCTAGTGAAGGTAATATAAAACTTAGCAGGTTGGTATATGTTTGGTCACTGTGAAGCTTAGATAATTATCTAAGCTCTGAAGTAACAACCGGCTGGGACCGACGTTAATTTTAGCCTCTATTATTATACGTCAACGTACTAACGAAACATGGATAATGAGCGATAGAAATTAAAAAACCTCATGGCAAGCGATCCCCGACCCGCACAGACTGCTGCAACATCAGATGTTCTACAGCTGCTTTGGCGGAGATTTGAGAGTAAATTCTTTTTTTGAAGACGATAGTATTTTTTTATTTGTCTGCCTCCTGAAAACTCAACACGAAATATCAAAAAAAAATCTTATTTGTATGTAATATATTAAGTGAACTCTCGAATATTACGTGAAAACGAAATAATTCAAATTGGTATTTTAATAATCTACTAGCTGCATTGTTAATTAATCATATCTATCAATACAAATTACATTGTAATGATTATTATTTTGACAAAACGGACCTTTGTTGCATTTAATAAGAGGGTTTAAGGAGAGACCACAAACTATATAGGGAAGCGACCATACGAAATGAAAAAATGCCCTAGTTATAAGTGCAAAGTCCGCCTCTGCGCTAGTTGTTAGAGAGAGCAAGAAATATAACCCCAAGGCCCAAAGCTGAAACTACCTTGACCTAGTTTTGACTGTGACACTAAAACCAATATTTTCCCGCCAATGTTTAAATTCAAAATAATATTTCCGTATTAAAAACTACTATACCTTTATTATACCCCTAATTATTGTATGATAGCATTATAAAAATAATTTTATTGTCTAGAACAAACATCGGTTCCTATTTGTTTACAGTATTATCAACAAATTAAAATTTAAGAATACTTTATAAGTTTAATTTATCAATAGTTAATGTTTAAGGACAGCTTCAAATTAATAATATGATAATAAAATCGTTTCATATTGCGTAGGTACCAATTACGATAATTTGAATAATTAAATCTTCGCTCATCATAGCTGCAAAAAATGGCGCAAAAACAAGTTTCATTGCATGAAGTTAGCTATAAATACCGACTAGAATGAACATACATCACTAATAGTGATGTGCGACGCAAGCTGAGATTGTTTATTTCAAATTTATTTGAGAATTGAATAGAGAAGCAAAACTAAGTAATAAACTTAAAATAATTATATGTAAAAGCTAATCTTATTTTAAATTGACGAGATTGGTTGAAGGAGCGAATGGGAGACAGATATGCCACTTTTTCGCAAGTGTGAGGGATGTGTTTTGATATTATGAGAGTTATAAAAGCTAATTTTACTATTCTCTTATCCTATTCCCGTCTCGCTGGGAGCTTGCTAAAGTGGTCTTGGTAATGTTTTGAATGACTAACTCATTGATAGGGCTGTCCTCTTCTTATTTTGAGACTACTAAGAATGTTTGGTTGAATGAAGAAAGATTTTGTCAATCGAATACCTTTTTCCGGGAAGGTGTTGACAGTCCATCAAACCTACAAGCCGGAAAGAGACCGAACATTCTAGATTATTAATACTACAGACAAATTAGTAATACGAAACACAACACAGACAATCATAATATAGACTTCCAACAGAAGTGTAAACTTAGAACTATCTTAAATTGCTATTACGTATAGTACTGGCACAGGAAAATAGAACATTTGCTTATCATGTTTCCGTTTATTTATAATATTATTAGCCTTTACTACAAATTCATGTTGTTTAATAAAATTATTTGAAACAAGTTCACTCGCGAATGTGTTTGAGAAGTTCCAGACGACTAGTCAAATCTTGTTAGCCACATAAGAGGAAAACTATTTAGCTTTGCCCGGTACGCATAAAAAGCCCATGTGCAGCTTTATCCGGATGTCAGAAAAGCTAATCCGAAGGCTTTACCGATAAGCGAACATCACTAGACTTACCAGCTGGTAGATGTCAAAATACAGTGCCACCAACATTGCGCATTTACGGTTTCGTGACTCGTGTGTAACTTCACGTTAACTACAGTTTGTACTTCGTACATAACTGCCGCAGAGCAGTATCGACAAACGTTCACATTACATAGACGTAATATCTATAGTGTCGCTCCTCTTCATAATTTTAGTAATTATATCATTAAAACTCTTTTTTTCCTGAGTTTTAGTTGTTTAAGTGATAAGTGAATTTATTGGAATATTAATAATGTATTGTGCTATAATCATATACGCATTTTGAAGCAATTACGTAATGGGAATTATGCTAGAGAGGTTTTTAGTATTGCCCTGAAATTCAACATGGCCGCTGACACAGGAATGGATACTTGCCCCAGTCCGGAAATTTCGGATTCCAGAAAACGTCCACTCGATGGGGATTCAGAAAATGGAGATATCAAGAGGTCTCACTTCAGTTCGGGTGAGTACTCTTAATTTTAAATGCTGAATTCACATACTTTATTACGTGTTTGCCATTTGGCAAGCAATATTAACATTGACATAGTGAGGTGACCCTGCTATATACATACATACAGTTACCTACCGACAGATTCTTATCAGAATGTTATCAATGCGACCTGTAATGACTGACAACACTGCAGTTTTTGAGTGGAACAAATTGATAATTTATTAAAAATGGGTCGATAACAACAAAATGTTTGAGATTATAGCATTTTAAAGACTTGATTGTTATTTAATTGCGATTTTATGAACATAAAGGTTATAGAAGTCTCTTAGCGCGTTTCTTAGTTTTAAGAGTCATGTATTGTAATGAATGCAGTGTATAAAGTGAGTCGTTGTTTTTTAGTTCAAGATTTGGTGACGGCCTTGCCCATGGCTAACGGCCATGCCAATCCGTCTCATTTTGGTGAGTCGTCATGATTATCGCTCCTCATGGCTTTGGTGGTTTTGGTGGCGCGCATGTTTCACGCGCGCACACACTCTTGCTCGTCCAGTTTGCCAATAGCCACCGCTAGCCAGCATTCCGACCAGTTTCTGATCATCCTAAAACGCATTTATTTCAAAAGTGAACTGCTCGGAAGTGATAGCTGACTTATAAAGTACGTCTATAAATTAAGTAGTACCTGATCGGTGAGCTACTGGCAACGGAGGTGGCGTAGACATTAGCGCCATACTCATTGCACAGTAAACATTGCCTTGATGTCGTGAGCCTGTACTTAGCCTCACCGTTCCACCCATGGCTTAGTCTTCGCATTGTTGAAGTGATCATCTATGTGTAAAAACGTCAGCATTACTACTAGGTTCACTCGCAAACTCTTCTTGAAATTTTATTTCACATCTGATTGCTTTATTTGCTTTCTTTATTTGGACAACATTAAACTAACCCAATTAAAATATTAACATTAGTGTAAAGTAACTTGGCAAAGTTTTTGTTCAATAATATCACATATTTAGGTTCTAGATTGGCACCTTTTCATGTTATTTCAAGTTTATTATTTTTTACCCTAAGCTAGTGTTTAACTTTATTTTTTATTTCTGTCTCATTGAACACATGGATCAAGGAATAGCAAGAATGAGTCGTTAGATATCACCCAGGCTGTGGGTTAAGCTTTACTTCTATTTGACTTTGATCTTAACTCATTTCGTCATAAAAAATATGTGTGTAGTTGTTTTTATTTATCCATTCTAATGTGTGTGAAGGTTGACTACACAGTTGGCTTGAAGTTTAAATTGTGCATTTATTTGTTAGTGTATAAGGTATAGATTGGAACACATTATTTTTTTTGTATAAATTCAAGGTTGGTAGGTGGCTTTTGAGTCATTGAAGATGAATAGAAAATATGTTTGAAGTATGCAATGTCCTGTTACATTCATTTATATTATAAATAAACTTTGCTTTCGTTATTGGTATTTTTTTTTTCATCTAGTCAGTCATCATTGCAATTTAAAAACAAAAATTATTTTTAAATGATAAATCACAGACAAATAGGCTTTTCAATAAAATTCCACATTTAATGTAAATTTTACCACTTGGCAAACAGAATATATTTTATATTCTGTGAGAATGATTGTTCTGAAGAGATGAAATTTTATTTATCATTTTAGTGATATTTTTTTTTATATAAAAATCATTCTCCTATATCGGAGAAGATCAACATAGAGAAGATTTTTAAAATAAATTGGTTTTATTTTTTTTTATTTACCAAAAAGTAATATAATTTAATAAACTATAAATAGTGAACACTGTCTCCATACCTACAAGGTGCACTACACTTGTTGTTACTTGTACATATTCCAACACTGAGAGGTCTCTCTCTTGTGTACCAAAGACCAAGTACAAGTGGCGATCACAGTCAGTCAGTAAACTGATCACTCTGATGATTTAATTTGTAGCTAGTAATAAACCAAGTCTATTCGTTATAAAATCTATTTTATCAAATTACAACAATTACATATTACAATGAGTAAGTACACAGAAGATAAATGAGAGTCGAATGAATACAACTTGTCACAGTAAACAAACAATAGTCAGGAAGATAAATTGTTAAATGTTATTAAAACACATTCTTCCATCATCCTCAGATGTTAGACCTTCACGAATGGAGAGTCTTCAATTTAATGACTTTGAGCAAAACATTGGCTTACTGGGAAAACTCATTAACTGACATTTACAAAACTTTTAGAAATCAATTTTTCCATTAATTTTTCATTTTATTAATCTGAATAATTCTAAATTGTTCTAAATCTTCTCTTTCTTCTGTTCTAAATCTGAATTTCTAAAGTTTGTCAATTAATGTGTTCTTGTAGTAAATCAACAAAAATAGCTTGAGTAGATTGGTTGACTCACAGTACGGCTCTAAATGCTCGTTTGCCATCTTATTGTATGTTTCTCTTATACTGTAGTAATTGTAACTCTGACACCCATAAACACACAAGCTAATATTCTGTTGACATTCATCTGTAGTCTACTAAGAGGAACATGAAGATAGAAACCCTTTAAAATCTCTACCCTTGTAAGCAGCTTATGTATAAATAGAAATGACTTGAAAGACCTTCGTGCTCTACAAAAGGGCTGACGTTCTATGAATATTCTGCCAGAGATCGATTCCTTATTCTTCATAGAGCAGATTGCAAGGCAAAGCAACCACCACACCACGATCACATAATACAGGTGGAAAACACTTGCGGCTGTCAGGTCCCAGGCGGCGTCTTCATTTGTGATTGTATCCAACCAGTTGTTGGTAAAGCTGTAGCGCGGCGTGTGCTATATATCAATTATATGGGTACCTCACCCTCCGTACTGTAACACAAAGAAATATTTATCAGAGGCTACTAAATGCCTACCTAACATTACGAAAGGGGGCTTCCCCTCCTTGACACAAGTAGATATACAATTTTTTCGAAAATATTGAGCAACCTTTGTATGAAAACCAGGTATGATGGTCCGTAAGCAGCTGCTCCATCTCCTCTGGTCAGGGTCGTGGTTAAGTGTCACGTTATGGCCCACATTTGTACACGATATGAAGCTTATGGCGACCTTTATATTGTTAGAGTCATATATGTATAATTATATTGTTAAAATATGTTGAGGCCCGTCTAACAGTTTCAACTTTATCGTGTCGTCGAAACAATTTCGAAATTTAATCTTTCATAACAGATTATAAACACATTTAATTTAAATTCAGAAGTTAAGTATTTGTCGAGGATTATTTTTGACCACAAACAAATTTAATAATCTATAGCTATGCGATTGCAGACATAGAACTTGTCGTATGTTACTTGCTGGTGACCTCGTTTTTAAATAATAAAGACAAAATAAAATACCTCTATCTGCAAATGTATGTTTAATAATACTCAAGATTATATATAAATTATATCTTTATCAATTTACCTACTCCACACGGTCAAATATTACTAATAATATATTTTTGAGGCGATATTTTAGAATTTGTTAAATAAATTCATTGTATCCAAAACAAATCCCACGAATGTTGCTTTTGTTCATTCTATCAAAATTAATTATTGATAATGTAAAAAACCTGATGAGATACACTAAGACCTTTTTTTAATACCCTGAAATTGTAATTCGTCATCTAGTTTTAAGATCGATTGACGATTATTTACTACAACGACAGACCGGCCGAAATCAAATCGTCGTCTAATTCAAGTCTAGCAATTAGCAAGTATCACCGCGGAGAACGTACGTTCCATTATTGTGAAAACTTCCCTGTATAACTATATCCATAAAAATGCTTTATATTGTCTCTTATAAGTCGTCATCTAGTGACCGAGTCCATATACATCAGTAAAAGTCAACACCTTTATATAATAATTATAATGTAGTGTATGCCTAGTTGTTCACAACACAAACGTACATACGTGCCAAAAACTTCGACGCCCAAATACTGAATGGAGGACCTACTAACTAACTCATTGGTACAATCGACCCTACTACTATTCTTTTCCCTAGCGCCGCTTCTTTTGTCAACATTTTAATAGGCATTTGCCCGTCTGCTTCAGAAGGAGGGCTTTTCGAGCTGTTATATGCATGTATGTATGTGTATGTTCTGGGATATAACGCCTTTCCCGATGGCTCAATTTGAAGCTTAAGAAGCTTATTCGATATAACTATACAATATAACATACTTATAATATACTTAAATTAAAATTTAGCATCAAATGTAACCGAGAAATTTGAGTAATGGTCGCTGTCCGCGACTGAGGTACAAACATGTTTTTTTGTTGAAAGCCTTGAAGATGTTTTTATAAAACTGATCAACCAAGTAACTGAGCGGAGCCGATCGTAGGTAATAGGGGTTTTACGGGCCTTCGTCTCGTTGACGGCCACAGGAACCAGGAAATACCGTTGGGTCATGTCGTGTACTACCTAGTACCTAGTGAAGACTGATCGAAAATGTTCAAATGTATTCATGCTAAATTGTGACTGCAAGCCTAGCCTTTGGAGGCTTCGAATATGTTTGGAATGTCTAGTGGCACAGAAACAGTTTCGGGTGAGTTTTATTTTGTGACAAGATCGACGTCTTATAAGATTCTGATAGTCATAAATAGAAGCGATATAGATGAATACCAACTGATAGGTTTAATTATATTATCCTCTTGACATGCTTGCACCACGGTAACAGCAGTTGTCTCGCTTGTGAGGTGTCCCGCGCCCGCGGTGTGCCGGCGAGACATCTGTCTAGTCTCGCAGGAAATATGGAATATTAATATGTTTGAATCAAATAGCGCTTTGTTGACATACTGCTGTATCTTTTTCCACCTTTGATTAGTTAGAGCATTGTAGTTCAGGACTCGTGTCCAATTTGAACTAAAGGTCTTTTGCCAAGCTGGTCAATGTAGGTGTTGCAATGTGCGATGTTTACTTTAGATCTCGTAATCTCTCGTAGTCGGTGGCGAGTCCGGAGGGAACTGTTACATTTGCGAGGCTCAAGACCTCCCTCACTCACAAACATTAATTATTAAATGTAAGTTCAACCTCGACCCACCAATGCTCGTAGTTAGCGTTTGGCACATCTCTTGAGCATCGCTACAAAAATTTTTGATTTCATAAAGATATTGTCATCTCGCTTGTGTTATAGTTTGTTTCTATCGTTCGAGCGATCTTGCGACATGTATTCTGAACTGCTTATTCTCAACCAATTCCTACGAAACTTCACATACATGACTTATCGTCACAGAATAACATTATGATAATATCAAGTCTGCGACATTCTGCCGAGGAAACTAGGAGGTTGTTTGTCGGCAGTTGGTGCGCCCAGTTTGAACTTTAACGATGTGCTTTTGGTATCTCAATTATATAAGGATGCGTTTTTTAATGTGCGCTATTATAATATGTTTACATAGATTCGACATTCTAGATAGTCTTGAAAGTGTCCAAAGATTGATGATCCCATCTTGTAACACGCTGAGTATGTTACGCCAGCGGTCCCGGTTTCTTCCCACCACGTCATGGATGTTTATATGTATTAACTATTTAATTAATAACAATCCTAAATATATACAATTTCTTAAATTTATAAAAAAAACATTAACCATACTAGAGGAATCTACGGTTAATAGTTGTTCCTAAATCCTTACGGCAGTAAGCACAGTGTGAGAAATGCACAAATATATTTGTTAAATTAACTCTTTAATCCTTTTTTATCATCACGAATACACTTTTAATTTGGTTGCGATACCCGCTTAGGGGCCAGGCGCTAACAGATTGCGCGCTTGGCGTTTTGCCGCAGTGGCGTAATCAATCATGAACTCTATTGAACTGAGGGACCAGCCGCAGGGCCGGGGGCCGGCGTTCGGCCTGGTGATGATTGTGACACCGATATTAATGGAGCCTGGCAGTTGTGCAGGAAAATGATTTCCATCGAGAGATATTGTAAGTGATAAGCGCAAGTGGCATTATAAAGTCATTTAGGTGTTATCAGAACATTATTATCAGCGGGAGAAGTAAACACTCGCCCGTTATCTGCGTCTGTCGCTTCCTACTGGCGTGATAACACACTTGGCACAGTTTTAACCTTCAAGGACATTGACGACTAATTAGCCCGCGCTCCAGAGAATGGAACAATATTTAGTTATACAATAGTAGACATAAGATGAGCCATTGACTAAAGCATATAACTAATATCGGTTCTCTGAGCAGAATAATATAGTAGATTTTTCCTGCGGGACGGGTAACGTCTCACAACTATCCCATATTTCAGGATCAAAAGTACCTAACTGATGTTATTCCATATTCAACCCTTTATTTGTGTCAAATTTCAACGAAATTATTTTTGATTGTATTTTTAGTTTAGTTGATAATATTAGTAGGATAGGATATAATAGTGGAGGGCCATGTGTGCGGCAGAAACGTGCAAATGTAGAGCTACAGATAAGTCGAACAACTCGTTGCAGTGTACATAAAAAACGACCCTAAGTGCAGGCGCTACGGTCCCAAATACATCGACAGTGTTAGCGAGCACTATCAGTGCGCATTGTTATCAATTGGCTGAACAGAATCGGAGCGGAGTGGGCGTGCGGCACCGCCACGTAAGTGTTAAGTCATTCGCGGTGGTTAGATAACACGCCACACGCGAAACCACCAGGAACGTTCTCGCACACCACAGCACGGTCGAGGGCCGAGGTTGCGCTGGCGAGCGGAGGTTTGTGTGAGGACCAGTGTTGCGGAGGGGCGGAGTGATGGCTACGTATCTGCATCTCCTCGAGTTTATAAAACTTAGCCAATATAAAAATGTTCACTTTGTAGGAGTTTCGACGGACTATTGTGCTAACTGTGCAGAGACGAGCCACCTGTGTAGGTTGTATAGTTTATTTCCCCATTCTAATGGCACGGCAGTTAGAAACGACTAGAAATGAATGTGGCGTGGGCCGCGGGGGCTACTGTTCGGGACGGAACACTGTCCCTGCCCGGTACGCGAACCCAGTCGAACCCGCTTGCACTAGACTTGGAGGCAGTCGATCGTATGTTACCGTATTCTTGTTACAAAACAAGTGTAATCGGGATGTAGATGGGGCCGCAGCCAGCCGCAGTCGGCCGCGTCTGCACAGACGCACCGGAGTCTGGCAGCGTGGTCCCGCCGCCCGCCGCCCGGCCACTTTCTAGGTCACCGCGGCCCGAGGGGTTGGCTTGAATGGGCGCAACGCGGTTACTAGGTTAACAATATTTTCATCCGTAAGTAATATTCCTTACCGTCGACATCTCATTTAGGTTAAAACGCTCCATATCACGGATATTTATTTTAGGTCGGTGAATGTCTTTTAACATATTTATCTGCATTGGATATTTCTTTTCATTCACGAAATGAACCCGACCATCACAAAAGGATGGTGTTTTTTTGATCTCATTTGTTTATTTACGAACTAGTTGACCCGACAGCCGTTGTTTTATCATTATTGGAAATATGTTGTCACGGTAACGTGTAATGTTATGTGGCCGAATCGTCAATCCGTTATTTTGCCCTACAATATTCTATTTTTTTTAATTTTCATTATATACAAGGTTGATAAAAGCGAGAGGCATTAAATGAAACCACATATTTAAAATTTAACTATAAACAGATCATCAACAAAGGAATTTTTTTTAAGTTTTTTCTCACTTCGTACACGCTGTATCGCAGCTGATCGCCGACTATGGTCGGCCGGGGTCATTCACCCCGTGCTCGCTGTAGCCCAGTACAAAGAGTGATAACATTTTTTCGGTATTTAACTTGTTTGAAAAAAAGTATTTTCGTATACTTGACGTAAACTTTTTTTAATAGTTTCGGATTAACTGTAGGCACTTATAGTATATGTGGTTCCATTTAATGCCTATCGTTCTTATCAACCCTGTATATTGATAAATTATAGCCGTTATGTTACCGAGCACCGTACAACCTATGTAACAAAAAAGCTTCATCAAAATCCGTCCAGTAGTTATTGCGTGTGCGCCGCACAAGACAGACAGAACGACGTCTTCTACAGTTTTATTACATGTATAGATCTATGTTAGGATAATTTGTATGTGGCCCTAACTACAGCTACAGCTACAGCTCTAACGGCTTGGAAATGAACGTATTATTAAGATTCGTCTTGATAACGCTATTGTCACCGGGCAATGGACGTATTTAAATATATTGCAAGTAGCCGGGTTTAATGTTATCAATGTATGTTGGGTTATCATATTATTCATTGCATATCTAACTAGCTTCCGCCTGCAGCTTCGCCCGCGTACATTTCGGACTTCAAATATGTAGCTCTTATACATACAAACCCTCCTCTTGAATCACTCTATCTACAAAAAAAGACCCTATCAAAATCTGTTCCGTAATTTTAAAGATCTAAACATACTACAGACACACAGACGGCGGAAAGCGGTTTTGTTTTATATAATGTAGTGATTTTCACTGAGTGCTGCCGAGCAATAATGAAATCTCTGACGATAAAAGTATCCGTAGCATATCATAACAAGTATAAAGAGATTAATAAAAAATTGGGTCATATTATCGACCCCTCCAAATTTCCTCAGTTATATTATGAACTGTAGTGAAGGAATGGCTTGGTTGGCAACGTGGCGTGCATGCCGTGCATATCACAATACCGTGGGCCTGGCCGGGATTAAATGGATGTTTGTATTATTGATTCCGTACACGTCCGATAAAGAAATATACGGACTACCGACCAGTGACCGAAGACCTACGTCCGAACTTGGAGAGCTCTTGTAATAATTAAAAGCCGATGTAGTGGTCGCGTCCGACGGACAAATGTTCCACCACGAGTGTGATCGTCTGTAAACATTACAGGAGTTGCCTCCTCGGCGCACGAGACGTGTCCCGCGTACCGAGCGGCCCGCAGCTTCCGCCCCCCGACTCCCGAGTCCCGTCCCAGCGCCGCCGCGCAGACACTTTATTTGGATAATGTAATTGTGCCGAGTGTACGCGTGCCTTTTATAAAAGGAAAAATGTATTTAATAAACATGATTTTATTCGCGAAATAAAAAATACACTGAAGCAAAAAGTGTAATATTGTTCCATGTTCATAGTTGGCGGCGCGCGGCGCGGCGCGACGCGGGTGCGGCCTTCGCATTACTTTAACTGAATCACCGGCCTGCTGTTAGGGTCACTACTAATTGTCTACTGGATGTGTCCCGTAAAAACTATCCTAAGGGAGTTTTTTTTTAATTCAGGATCTATATCTCTGACAAGTTTCAATCTAATCCGCTGAGTTCTTTACGTTAGAGATTAATAAACATGTAATAATATTTCGCATTTATAATTTTGCTCGGCTCTGAATAAAACATATTTTCCTCAAATCTAATATCTACATAGAGAACGCCGGTGTAACTATAACTGTTAAATAATATTACTTACACAACTTAAAATCCCATTCTGTATTAATATTATTTATACATCTTTACGCTTCCAATAAATGGTACACTTACTTAAATGCGGGAAAAGGGTCTGTACCTTTTAAGGGATCTCCGGAGCCCGAGCGCGGCGGCGGCGGGAACATGTGACAGGTATTAGGGGAGTAAGCCTCTACTCAGACCGCGCGGCGCAAACAGATTCAAAAGAACTGATATGTTTTATACCTACACTTGTCATCGATACAACAAATCCTTTACATCGTGTTGTTACCATTTGATGTAAAACTGGACTTTATTATGATCAGCAGCCAGAGGACGTCTACTGGACCTAGGCCTGGGCCACCAAGTAAATATATGTGAACAATGTTAGCGCTACAGCACATGTACATGTTACACAGTAAGATCTGAACAGGAGTAGGGACGTACTATAACACGTTCATAAAATAATTTTATCACAAACATGTCCTTGGCCAAGAAAATTAAAAGTACCTACTTGAGTTGCGCCCCTCGTTTACGTCCGTGGAAGTATCGAAATAAAAATTTGCAATAGTTGGCGACCGACTCTCATAATTTCTCACACTGTATACATAAAACGGGAAACAACTAAAAATATTATTATACCTATAACTGAAAAAATAAGAATATAATAAATTATATTCTTATAAGAATAAAATATAAATGTACGCGACGTCGAGCAGTTTGGTCTCATGTGCTGTGGTGGACGGATGACGGTTGATGATGACGTACACGTGTTAGATGAAACGTCGAGAGCGAGTTTACTGAGTTAGACAAACGGACGGCGGCGAGGCGGAGCGGTTATGTAACGAGTACCGTCCACACAAAAACGAAAGTGCCAGCTTACACGCGCTGAATACTAATTACTGCACACGTACGTCAGGCTCACGTGTCGTAGTAGTGTTGAGGTAGCTCCTTCTCAGTCGCGCACCCTCGACAGAGTGGCCGTGGCTGTCCCGATGGCGGGGTTGATATTACACACCATCAACCACATGGCTAGTCTTCGTCGGTCTTTCTAGCTTGAACTGCTTCCCTAGCTGTCTCTCCAATTCTGCCGGTACGTCGCACAGCGAGAACATTCAGTTACAGTAGTTTGCGTTACTGCTTTAATCAATGTGACCAAAGAATTTAATTATCCGCAGCTGTACTATTGACGCAAGCTGTTCCTTGACCTTGAGTTCCCTCAGGACAGAGCTGTTAGTGCGGAAAGCGGTTCAGGGGGTCCCCCGCATCCGCCGCCGACACATTTCCAAAGCGTCACTTTGTCGGTGATCATTTAGCATTAAAGACAAGTTGGTGACGAAAGACATTTGTCGTGTCTTAGAGGCTTTGGTATTGCTCACTTGGCGTCGACATATCGAGCAACGTTCAGTTGCGCGGCCACGTGGAAGCGAAGGCTAATAGAATAGAGTCCATGGGACCATGGCTCGTTGGGGAAGGTAAATAGTACATGTTTTCTGTTGCTGCAGCTCTAGCACATCACTAGACCTTGTGCTGTAGCACATTATTATCATACTGATATAAATGTGCTATACATCACTATGTGTCAGGCGCAACCTTCGGCACCAGCTCTCTCACGAATATTATGAGAATATATTATAGGTACGACCTATTATACCTTGAGTCGCCATTGTTCGTCCCCCCTTTTTCTCAGGCTTTTTTAATTATTATTATTTTATGACGAAATTATATAAATAATTGCAATTTCTCATACTACTACAAAAGATTTGCATGCACCATCGTTGAACTCAGTCATATTTTAGTTTTTCGCATTATGAGAGTAATGTTTAATGTAATGACGTCACTGCGGGAGGCGAGCGCGACTGCGGAGGACCACAGACGCGGGCTCTCGAGCCTGCTATAAACGGAAGTCAATTAACGTGCAAATGAAATGAAAAGCGATTCCGCGGCTCGTCTCAATGGTGCGCCGCGTCTATTGAACCGTCACAAAAAGCGGCGTGACGTCACGCTGCCGCTACTATCAGTCCAATTCACTTTCTACTGTCACCGCCCACCGGAAAACCGTCTTCAGGAGTACCTTCATTCCTTGTGCGTTAGTGTTCCTGGCTGAATTTCGGTGGCAGCCATCTTTACAGGGCCTAGATAACTACATGATATGTATAATTATATTATAGGGTAATAAGTCTGCATCTTTGTTCCCCCATTCTTATAGTACAGAGTCCGACGCGACCGTATAGACATCAGACGAGGTGTTAGGGATGTAACAACCCTAATTTCCTGACACTGGACTGTTGTTAGATTAGAATATCCACATTCTTCGCTCCGGGATTAGCTCAAAATGTGACTGAAATAACGACTGTTTGGCCTGAAGGCCTTTTTGTGTAAGACCAGGAATTGCCGAAAAATGGGATAATACCCGATCGTGTCTTCTGTCTCAATATTTCTCAAAAAGAGCCATCGTTTCCTGTGCCTGAGATTGGCTTTCGTAGTGATAAGACGTCAAATAAACATGGTTGCTGCACGATTCCCGAGATAATAGCGTGCAAACGTGCTCGAGCTTTTTCGTGCACTATTAGTATGGTGTCGTGGCACAGTTACACAACAGTCGTGTGTGGTGCGAACTGGTAAATATTAAAATATCTGGGCCATAAAATCCGATGGACTAGTTTTAAAAATGAACGCGAATTTTTCATAATGGCCACATTTGCATATTATAACGAAATGGCTCGGATGAATGGAGTTTCGCTCTGCTTTGTCGCCGTTGAGCCTGTGATGAATTACGGTACAGCTTTGTTGGACCCTGGCGGCTTTGATCAGGTGCCGCGACGAATCTGTGGCATACTGCCACTATGTTTATGTGCCACCGACAATGATGTTTTTAACTTTTTACCTTTAATTGAATGAGCCCGATTCGTTCCCCATTCTCATGTAGCACACAAGTGCGACAAATTAGCCGTCGCTTCACGCCCATATTAGTGGAACGAGAGCTGTCTCCGGTACTGCCGGGCTGCCGGCCCAACAACGCAGCAGCAATTGCATCGCGCCCTAAAACAGGAACCTGCCTATTAAATTTATAAAATCCGTTTTTATACTGAGCCTGCGAGCACGACACAGAGCCGCAGCGCTCGGTCTGAGCGAATGCGACTGCTTTGCAATTACTCCAAATATTAATATTTATAAGACATACTCGCTAATGGACTCGCGGTATAAATAAATTATAGCAATAACATTAGGCAACATGATTCAGTATGCGAAATCTAAGGACAACATATATCGCAATCAGATAAAGTAGAGATCATAAAGGGATGCTTACCATCCGGTACAGAATCTGCAATAGCAGACATAATATTTTTTTGGAAAAGAATATTGTAATTTGTAATGTAATGCTTTTTACTAGAACCCAAAATAGAGCCCAAAGCTTAGTCCAGTATCGCATTATTTATGGACGAAGGGTCCCTAGTTCGCTACGTTCTGAATAAGGTCAAATTCCGTCAGCGCCACAAACATCTGTGCACCTTTCTGTATTGCGTTTTCGCGAACGTTTTCATATCGCGTACAATGTGCTGACCCGATATACAATTCTTTTGTCGACATAATGGCCTCTCGAGGATGATTGTAGCCCGACAAAAGGAATGGCTAAATCCAAAATGGCGCACAAAAACATCGGCCTCCATACCAGTGGAGCGCTTGACTTGTAAAGTATTTTGTGTTCGGTAACAAAATTAAACGCTCTCTGTGCGCCCCAACTTGCAGGGTGGCTTCTGTTTACGGCGAATGCTCGGAATTGTTTCGTTTAAACTTTTTAACTTTATCGGAGGCCTCCCAATAATTTATAAGATGTTTTTAGCACAAAGATCTCTAGCGTTACACGGATGAAAGCGAGATGAAAAAAGTCCTACTTCAACCTCGACACTCTTTGTAGCTCGATTGATTGATTGACTGGCGCAGCAAGTGTTAATGTAATTGTAGATATTTTAATAATTCATCCATAGCGAAATGTTCATCACTCTTATCAACTTTTGCATGATAGATGTATCTTATAGGTAATATTTAAACATTTTTCATCGTTAACCTTTAAGGTTTGTGCATTTTATTTAGCCGTCTCATAAAGTGAACTCGTCCGATAGACACTTGTTACGTTGTGTATGGCAGAGCGCGGCCGATCCTTGTCGATTGTGTAGTAATCAAGTTTGTTGCTGATACGGTCTGTTTGATTAAGCGATTTGTGACCTAATTCATTTACGTAATTCCTAGAAATACTTTATGCACTTCGTCAACATTATACTACTCTGATACACGTTGTAATTGTAACAAAAATATGTCTTATTGTCATTTCCTACATCGTCCAAGGTAGTTAATTGTACGCATATAGGAAAAGAAAACTTTATTTTCCACCGCGCTACAATTGTTTGATGAAACAATACCTGATATTGAACGATACGCTCGGTAGCCGGAACGCCACGTCTTACGCTACTCCCGAGCCGCTAGTATTTAGACGACATTGGAGTTGAGATCAACATAATTATTGAGAAAAGAATAGAATGAATATTTCACATTTTTATTCTAGCTTTATGTGAGGCAAAGCAAGATTGTATAAAGATTCTGGATGCGTCAGATCGCGTCACGTCATTAGTAGTTGTGATGATGAGCATGATGCTTTTGAATATTAATCAAGATGTTTTAAATTGTAGTGGCTACACGTAATATTACACGTACATTTCGTTAGCTAATACTTGTCATATCTTACTTAATAATTCCTTATCAATTGTTATCGGTGTCAACGCGACCAAGTCGGCCACCTCCTTCACGTTTCAGAAATATTTAATATGACGTATTAAATACATTTCTCTACGTACCTACTTCGACACAGGGCATTCGGGACCACGAAGATCGTCTAGGTCATTATTAGAGTTGGACCTGTGACCCATCGGATCGCCCCACTAGTGATCGGGTGATCAGGAGATTGGCCTTTGTTTAAGGAAGGCTGATAACTGTATAGTCATACAACTTAACATTAAAATTGCAAAATTTTGTAAATTATATAGGTGTACCGACAATATAAAACAAGATTTCAATGTCTGCCTTAATGCCTCATTACTTCTCACTTGATCACGCTGCGACATCTACTGCGGTATTCGAGATCCCGAGAGGATGAGGCGAAGCAGATTCTTCACCAGAGTATATGCATGTGGTTGTGTGGATGTTTCTGGTCGCCGGTAGAGGGAAGTCCTCAAATGACTTCGGTCGATGGTTTACTGTCATTCGTCTTTCACACCACTACTAAACGAAACAGGATAAACTGAGCATTCGGCGTCTGTCAATGTAGTGTCGAGAGCGAGAGTCATCTAGGTGAATTGTCTGTGATTTAATACGTTGAACTTTTTTATAGCTAATACAATTATTGCAAACATTCTACTGTGGTCGAAATAAAGTTGTGAAATATAAAAGGTTATCATGTCCCAACTGGGTTATCGGCTGTCTAAATATGTAGCTTTTAAATACGTTATATTTCCGAGCATTGAATGTCACACATTTTACGCAAGCACTTCCATGAGCGACAGATTTATATAAACACCGCAGAGAAATAGAAATAGACTGAGATGTAGAGCGGTCATTCAAACACTCTATACAAAATCTCACGCTTTTTTGACTCTACAAAATGATCATAACCATTTCCTTGTAATAAAGTATATCTTTCTCAGAAACAATTTCTAATACCTCCCACGTATATTAACTTCATCAAAACAGTTCAGATATAGCCGAGTTTGTGTTATAACAGTATGCTATTTATCTAGCCTCGCAACACCACACCAGGGAGGAAGTGGAGGGAGGGGGGTTGCTAATTTTAGATATGAAATAAAATTGCAATCATGAATATATTACGCGCCGTGGCATTTGGGCATTGCCGCTGGCATTAGTTGCGCAAAGTAGTTTCGTATGAAATATTTGATGTGTCTGTTTCGTTTCCACAAGTTTTATGTCCTGGCTGTACGTTTGGTACGGAACCACCACCAGAGAGATGTGCAGGCAACTGTATAATGTGAAATGAATTCATAAAATAATACTTTGAACGAAACAGAAAAATCTTAACTCACTATCCCAAACTAGTAAACGATTGTATGTAATGTATGTATGTAACAATCGTACGAACTGTACTTTATTCTCTTTGCACAGTAAATAACGTGCGCAGAGAGCTAGAGGGATAGAAGTAGAGATCACCTATAAATGATTTATTCATATGCATTGTTACTCGTGCGATCGTAAGCATTAATATTACAGAAGGCTCCATTTTAATATATTTAATGTTAAAACGAAAGTTTTGTCGTCGTGGTGTGATCGATGTATCGGCGCTGCCGGTGCGGTGCCTGGATCTGCATTGCGGTAGCTCGGAGCCGGCCGCGTGCCGCCTCGTCTCCTGCTGCCTCTCCCGCCGCCTCCTGTTAGATTGGTTTATGAAACCTTTTTACGAAAATCTTTTAAGAATATGTCTTTATTTTTTCAAATACTAATTTGACCTAGGTCATTTATTGAGCGAACTTTATCCTTCAGAATTAGTCTCATAGTTATCGAACGCAACCTGATGAGTAGTTAAAAAAAACACCGAAAAGCTTAAAATTACGCAAAAAAATATTGTGTTTGACAATGCGTATATTAAAATAGATAAAAAACCGGCCAACTTTACGCCTGCCGTTTAAGTTGACAAACGTATATAAACGGTTGCTCACACACATTTAGTAGGCAACGAATTACAGTTATAAGTTGATAATGATTTTTCCAATGATCTACATATAATTTACTAGTTTTCAGATTTATTCTTATAGTGCTATAAGTTCTTACTTCTTGCCAAATTTCACAACTCCAGGTCAACGGGAAGTACCCGATAATTTTTTGGTTTTCGACAAAGTACGTTTTCATACAAAATTTGTGCATAATTGGCTATAACTTTTTATTACGTTAACTTAGAAGTGTGATTTTTTCAAGGCATCAAGACGTAACTGACCTCCGTATTTGACAAACATTCAGCTTAATCCCTTCACGCGTTTTAGAGAAAAAGGTCTTGACAGACGTACAGACAGACGGACAACAAAGCGATCCTTTAAGGGTTCCGTTTTTTCTCTTTGAGATATGGAACCCTAAAAAAACGTCCATGTGCAAGTCGCACTCGCGCACCGCACCCACTGGTACGAACATACCAAATTACCTATATATTTCGACAAATTTTGTGGACGTATGCGACCATTTTGTACGTTACGTTGTGAACTACAAATATATATAACTGAAAATCGAAAACTTAGATTTTTGCCTTTTTCTGTATAATATTATCTCATTTCTTTGCCTCTACGACTCTACGGTCCCGAGACGGGCCTCCGGGAGCCCCCTTGAGGTTTCCTTGTCAGTCAGATAAAGTGATAACTATACGGGTTCCGTAATCCGTTTTTAGGTACGAAACCCTAAAAACACCAAACGAGAAGTAACTAAAATATTAAGTAATCGTTCTAATTTTTAGTTTGGACCAAATAAAAGCACTGTTTTTAATGAATATCTAGCGACTTGACCTACATTACTAAGTGATTACGCAGGACAGCTGCTTGTCGTCGGATTGTGCTCAGGAAAACAAATCTGAAGACAGTTATGAATTATAATACGAATGTACCTCAGATACAGACAGTCCTCTTAACACTGTTACTGGCCGTAGGTTTGAATTGTTCTACATTGTGCAAGTGGATAATTAATAAATCTACTTAATGATCATTTAGGTAGTAAAACAGTGTTTCAACACCTACATACCTACTTTTTTGAGATTTAGCAGAGCGACGTCTGCGGGTCCGCAGTTTATAACCTGTCGCATGATTCATGCTCCGACAACGTATGATACACGTACACGTATTAACGCTATTAAATATTATTATATAGAAGTTACAAGTAGGTAGGTAGGTGCCTGCTGTACACAAGTTTCATCATCCAAATCAACCTTTGAACTTCAAAGCGCACGTTTTTGACTCAAGTTTTCAATTGAGGAAAAGGTTTTTTCCGTTTTATTGCAACAGTCAAGACATTTTAAAGTATTAATGACGTTTTAAGCCTTTGACCACGACTCACTTCTTAGTTATTAATTCGTCCAAAAACAATTTGATTCTATCGATTCTCTCCTCGTAGTGTTACTTTTATTTTAGTTATATTCACATCCGAGCCGGTATGTTCAGAAATGTGAGTAGATTGCGTTTGCGGGTAGCTGCACATTCTCAATGGGTAATCAAATCGACGCTTATCAGCCGGCAGCCTTTTCCGCCTTCTGCACGAGATTCCATTTGTTAGAGAATACACAAGTAAAGCCTTGAATATATATATAATAACGGAATATAATAAAAAACCTCTTCAGAGATTTTATGTTTATCTGGATCATAAAAATGTATCAACAATTGTCTATGCCAATCCACCCCGGGCGGCTGTGGTGACTGGGGGGACATATTTGAGAAGATCAGCTGCCATCTCAAGATGGATTTACTAATTTATCACCGAGTTATCTATCACGCTAGAAAGAATATTTGCATCAATCCTGTTTTGTGATAGAGATCTAGACCGTAGTCTATCCGTTATTCGGGATTAAACCTCTAACTATAGGAAGAGAAATGTAGAACCTCGATGATCAATCTCGTAGATTGAACTAGTTGTGCCCTGCGGTTTCATCCAAGTTATATCTATCCCCGAATATTTTCGGGATAAAAAATATTTTAATCAACATCTATGCTATATTTCAACCAATCCAGTTAGTAGTGAAAGTATATCAAACCACCACCTTTACGATTTGTAATAATGATAGTAAAAAGTATTTATCTTCTGCTTAACATAAAATTGATGCAAACTTAAGATATTGTGTAAAATATAGCCGAGGAAAAGTAATATCGTAATCCATTACGTAGGAAGCTCGCCGGCCATCAAAGTCAAGTGCGGAATGAACTATATCTGCGCCTCTCGGCGCCGAGAGCCCTCCAGCCGCAGTGCTCCACAAAGAGCTCCGCAGACAATACGGCGGG
>LUGF01053217.1:178979-192836 GCA_001625245.1 Calycopis cecrops
CGTCACTTCACCGTCACTGTTCACTGTTACTTACAAGAACCCGGATTATTAGATTGTCTAGTTTGGAAGATTTGGGCCATGTGAAATTTTACAAGCCTGCAATGGAGCTATCACTATTATATCCTGTGGTCTCTGGGTATAAGATTAGTGGACTCCAGAGACTTTTTATTTCGATTCACAACTTCAATCGTACAAAAATAAAGTGCGCTTTGGGTATCGTGCACTTCTGAATCAATAATATTGAAGAAAACATCTAGTTTGTCCAAAGCATAGCCATGCTGTCCCCACTGCACGCTAAACAGTTGGGTATCGATCTCTGAACACTGAACAATCGTACGAATGCACACGAGCTGGATGCATCGATTATACAACGTGCAATAACAACCGAATTGCCCCATCGTGTTCCAACGTTTATGAGCTATAAAGAAAACACGTTCGGCTGTTATTGGCCGCCGCCCGCGCCAGGGCTGCCGCGCGCCCGCGTGCGAGTGCAGTACGCAGTGGCTCGGCCGGCGATAAAAACTGTCCTATGTGTGCCAAATTTCATAAAAATCGGTTCAGCAGTTTTTTCGTGAAGGAGTTACATACACACAAACATACAAATTATCGAATATGTGTTTAATTCTTATGCACGTGGAACTGAAAGACATAATATCTTTCCGTATTCTAAAATTTGGCAAATTTCATTTACCGTTATCTGTATCGTAGACATTTGTTTTCAAGACGGCAAATAATTTACATTAGATAATCCAAAACAAAATTTCTTATCAGCGTTTAATTTAACTTCTTAAAACATTTTTAATTTAACTCAAATTGAGAATTTGCTACTTACCAACATTAGAACATGCTAAAGTTTGTGTGCTAACTGCTGAACAGTTTTGGGTATAATATGACACGTATAGTCGTATAGATACAATTCGGGATGGCACAATAATTAATTTTTGTCCCTAAAAAGTGAATGGTCCACTTAAGATACGTTACATAACCCCCTGGCACAGTCAATGTGTATGTTTATCTGATATAGAGTTAGTACTATCATCATTTATCAGTATTTGTAAATATTAGTGCCATTTGTAAGCTGTTGCTCAAATAACACTAATTATCACTATTATCTCAATTGCATACACACTTAACGCCAAAATGTTTAATTCTTGTTTCATTATTTAGTTATGTAGTTTAATTAGTTTTTGGAAAGGCATTCCGCGATGAATATGCGATGACTCAATTGGAAACTCTCAAAATGCGGACCGAGTAGCTGTGGAAAAATGAATTGAATTGAAATTGAATTTGACGTAATCAAGGTCGCGTGCATGAAGTCATGGAAAAATTGCAAGTATACGTGCATGCCCGACGTGAGAAAAACTAACTATATTCAATGATAAAAATGCTTTGGCCAACCCTAGCATATCGGCAGGGCAGTAGATGAATATAGGTTGTGTTTAACATGTCGCAAGGATTACCCCCGCGCCGTATCGACACGTGCTAGCTGTTCCGATTGTGCAACTCGTGTGGACGCTGTGTGAGCCTCGGCAGCTGCTGGCTCTGGAGTCCGCCTCGACAATACTGTAGCTGCTAGATAATATTATGCTTTCCCCCCGCGGGGTGTACGCCTCATTCATGCATTCAAGTATAATATACTTAAATGTATCGCGTGGATACAGGATAATGATTTCAAAGTTTCAGAAAATTAGATGCTTTTTAAAAGGCTGCAACATATAAATTTTCCTGATTTATACAACCCTTCTACTGATCTCCCCTTTTTAGGGTCCGGTTCTTCTATAGTAAAGTCGGAACCCTTATCACTTAGTTGTCGGTAGGCCCTTCACCTAGATATGAATTGTTTGTTTTTGGGGCGTACATGTCTATTGGCGACAAACCCTGACGGCGGTTTTTAACGTTGGTTATGACTTCTCTTTTTTATATACAGCTTTACTAGAATTCTTTTTTATTTACATTCTCAAAATTGAACAATTATTATTTAGCATTATAAAAATCTACACTACGCGCATTTTCCTTCACATTGTGCTTCGCGTGCCTGAGTTATATTTAAATTTGTATAAGACAGTAATAAAAGAAAAATCCAAGCGTTTTCCTTTTAAAATAAAATTGAAATATGACGTAGCTCAGTGGAACGGATAAGCGTAATGGTCTCGGAGTTTTAATAGAGAAATAAACGAGCATTTATAAGATAATGGGCGGGGAGACAATAGCGGCGATCCGGCGGCGGGACGGCAGGTGTGCGGCGCGGAATGGGGTCGAGAGGCTGCGGGATGCGCCTCAATTGAACCGGTGTCCTTGTTGCGAGCGCTGGCCCATTTGTGGCCGCTTAGCTGTGTGCTGCACAATGGCTCCAATTACTTGTCGAAGGCTACTTAAAACAGAATAATTAGGGCTGCATGGCAGCTGAAGGATATTTTTCTATTTTAGACGCAGCTTTTTGACGAACTCCGACGCTCGGAGTAAAAAGTCGTCCATATTTTAAGTAACTTAGATTGTGAGTGCGAGCGGTGCCAAAATCGAGCTCTTTTATTTAATTGTTAACGATTAAAAGTCGTGGTCCTATCGACTCCTACGTGTAACATTTGGCGGGCTTCATTTAATTTATACCCATAGGTATAGCATTGTCAAGTCGTAGAGCCAACGCGTGTAATCAGTGGAGCCTCTAAAGCCAATCAATGGCTACCTGCGTGTCTGAATGCAGAGCACATTTTACGTCACCTACAGATTATTTTAAGTCGTCAGTAGAAGCCCTTACCTTATTTGGACGTGAAAGATTGTCCGAAAAAAATATAAATATCTGCATCCAACAAGAAAAACATGACAATGATGACAAGATGATAAAAATTTTGATTCGCCGTTTGATCTACAATATGAGATCGTCGGAAAATTTGTATGCCTTGGTAATATAAACAAGGAAAGGTTTAAAATTTAGAACCCCGTACACAGTGTTTCAGACCACATCAATTATATTATTATAGGCTCAAGCGAGGCTCACAATTTGAGGGTACTTTGATGTTTTAGGGCGGGATACTTCTTCTATACTTGTCATACCTACCCAAAAAAATATTTGACGTGGATGAAACTGCGGGCGAAGTTAGTGTTGTAAAGATAGGGACGCGAGCTGTACAGTCTCGCATAAACACTACACGTCAATTTGATCTAACTTAAACACATTTTCAATTTAACTTTAATAATGTTTGATATATGCAGTCATATTTTTTTTATCGGAATATGTTATTCTTGATTTACTGCTTTCATAAATTGCCTTGTTATCCATACTTGTGCAAGATACTTTGCATGCTTTACATTCGCCATGCGTTCATCTTCGTGGCGTTTTTGTTGTTCATGCTCGTGTGCATCGACGATAGTCAATTAAATTAAAAACTAAACAGATTAAAAATGTTTGTCTATTTCCGTCAAGTGACTTTAATTGATCGATACAGAATGACGTGTGCAACGAGCTTAGAGGTAAATCTCTTTAGTGGTCGCACGGCCGTCTGCCACTCGCGGTGAATGTCATTGTCCAATGGGAGCTCTGCTTATACTCGGTATAATACAGTCAAATCCGTCCGAATGAGACAAATTGTTTTTATTTAGATACTAACTAGATACTTATTGGGTTTCTGCCCCCGGCTACATCCCTATACCTACAGCCCCCTCCCCACCCCCAGTGTGTTTACTATAGGCGCTAAGGGTATGTCTAATTATGACATAATAGAAAAAAATCTCGTAAGAGATGCCAATAGAGAACCATTTCTGCAGTAACTCACTCGTTTCACCATAACTTACTTTTGACTTAACGATCGCAAGAGTGCAATAAACAGGAAGCGGTAGTAGGTGTAGCTGACGAGCTCTGGTCACTAGGAGCCGAGGAGCGAGTGATAACGAGGTCGGCGAGGGTTCCGCGCTCGGTCTCTAGCGAGCGTTTACTATGGCGCAAGTGGTATCGATTGTTTTAATAGGTATTTATCGTGCATAATATATGACGGCCGGCCAAGGTCCCGCCGCCGCAGCGCCGCAGCGCCGCCCGCCGCTTCTTAACGAGCATGATTGTTGTAGCCGTGTACTTGTTGTGTAGGTTGTAGATTGTCTTCCTGCGGCTGTACGCCCATGATCATCAGACACAACACATAACATCCAGCGAGCGAACATGTGATCACGAGACTTACACTTACCATCATACTTTTTATCCTAAACATCTAAATAAATGTGTACTTTATATCCTAAACACAAATAATGTTATTGTGTGTGTCAGCTCCAACGCGGCTGGAGTTTACTCTTTAACGAACATGACTGAAGTGGCAGGTGCGGGTAGGCGTGGTAAAACGTTACTCTCTGCCTTCGCGCATTCATTTCCCCATATTTCATCATTTAAATATTGTTTGTTAAGGAGTAAACTGAATAGTGATTGGGAGATATTGTATATGATATAACAGCTATGGGTAACCCCATGTGTGCGTCGCGCGCCGATCTCGTCCCGGTGCGCCACAAACACTGTTAACTTGCACTTCACCCTGCATCGCGGCTATTTGTGTACGAGGCGCGAGTGGCGCCCACCACCTACTACTTACTACCTACTCGCCGCTCGTGACCTAACTCCATCTCAAACTTCATTACTGCCATGTTGTGCGGAGATTGTGTCCTGAACAACGTCTCCCGCTCACCGCTGAGGTTCCAGAGGTGACCTGCTAAACACTTAGAGCCTAACGAATCATCTAGCGAGTAGCGAGTATTTCTACGTCGCTGTGCTATGCGCTTGGGGCCTAACCAAGTTTGGTCAAAGTGCATCCTAGCAAGTAGCTAAGATGCAAGGCTCTAGGGAAGTCTTTGATACGTACCGTGTTCGCGGAGGCATCTCATGCTATCGATCTGCTATGTTTTGAGAGACAAATTCAGGACGCAATATCCATCATTAGATCGTTAATATAACGAATAAAATTATTATTGGATCACTTAAACGGTGTGCTCAGTAAAGTCTACCGCTATGTTCTAGACGTAACTTACTCATGACGTTTCATTTTTGTTGACTCCTCTGACCAAGGTCGCACACTGTCCGAGTCCTCCGTTCAAGTGATTTTGTAATATAAAGTGTTTACTCAGATGAGCGTAACTTTACAAAGCAATTTGAAAGCAAATTGTTTATTTTATGTACTTTCCCCAGCCGTAGAGCCGACGTACCACTTCAAGGTGCTGGTGCCCTCGATGGTGGCCGGCGCCATCATCGGCAAGGGCGGCGAGACCATCGCGCAGCTGCAGAAGGACACGGGCGCCAGGGTCAAAATGTCCAAGTCACACGACTTCTATCCTGGTGAGTCTTTTGTTTTCCTACCTATTTGTTTTGTATGTGGAAGCCACCAAACACTTGTGAAGGAGGCGACCGCATGTGAAAGTGGCTTTTTTGGCAACTAGATCCTTACTAGTCAACTACCGGGTACGTTAGTAAAAGGAACGTTCCAAAATATTTGCTTAATGTTCTAACATAATAGCTTGGCTACAGTACGTCCTAGCTATGGGTGCAAGTCACTAGGCTCTACTCGCTTTTACGTGTCCAAGTTGAGTAGAGACTGATGATGTTCACCTCGAGTTGTAGTGACGAAGTAATTTGCATCGTTTGTGACGTGACCTTGCCACCTTCCCTGATTGCCGGCTCTCACACGTAACAGATGATTACTTGCGAAACAATTATTACAGATTACAGGCTGGTTTATTATTTAAGATAACAAACAGAAAAATAAAATAAGTCGTTTTGCGCTTTACTCGGATGTTTGTACTGTACTGTACTGTTTGTTTTTACACCCCCACCCGTTAAGCCATTCAACTGTCAGGTGGACACCTGAACTACCGCTCCATATCCACTAATCCTATCGTTCATGAGCATCTGTATCAATAAGTACCGTCGCGGGGATACACCCAGCCGTACATTTTGAAAATTTGCAAAATCTAAATTCCATCACAAATGACTCATTGATGGCAATGCATCTTCTATGTAGATTTATATTATTATTATAATTTTAGCAAATGCAATAAACTAGCCTCAGAAGATAAAATAAACATTTATTTAATTTTGACATGTTGTCTTTAGAAAAATTTTAAGGAATCCTTATAACTTCGCCCTTTCTTGGCAGTATTTTTTAAGCTATATATTTAAATTTTGGACCCACAGCACAATGCTTTTAAAATTACAATAAATCTATCTGGTCTATCCCAGTAATGGTCACTGATATGCTGATATTTCGAAGTGCAAATAAAATGTCTACCGGAGCTACTGTCATTTGTATTTTCAAAATTAGCTTTTCGTATATCCAACAACAGACCGAGTTGCTTTCGGAATTTGTTTTGGAATTCCTTATTTTTATTTTCCATGAATAGCTTTTCCTCGACAGTAAGGTGAACTTTCTATTTTTTGCCACATGTAAAATGCTCTCAAAAATCTTATGTAAGAATGTAATAATGAAAAGTCAAACTTCATATTTTCCTTGTTGCACGGCCTCTCTTTTTTCATTTCCCTTTATATTGAACAGCGTACATTTAAGTGCACCATAGTAAAAAGCATTTTGCCATTTTCATTATAGAAAAGCTACTAAATTTGGTTTTGATGATTGTTGTCTTAGATTCTTCTTCATGTCGCACCTATGATTTATTTTATGAAACGTAAATACCTGGGGTGAGTATTAGAGTGTTGCTCCAATATTTTTGATCGTAAAACGAAATGAAGCAGTACCTACCATAGAACTTAAAAATATGTTCGCGTCAGAATCGGCAGCATCATTTTTAAATTTCATTTTGTACTGCATTTGTTGAGATCCATCGCAACCCCATTTGATTTAGTGCATTGATTATTTTGCTTTACACAACTTCTCCAAAACGCGTGATAGTTGTTGGGCCGTGTGGTCCATAAGACTTTGAAGGCTCCGCATTCAAAGTCTCGCTTCGTCGTCACTTCTTCAGCAAAAACAAATCAAATATACTCCATTCAGCCATTTGGCACTGTTTTCTAGGAATCTGGACTTAGTGTTGCAAGTAGAACATTTTTGTTTAAACTGATGTTTTACGATCGTCAGTTTTTGCTTGATAGTAGGTAATCTGTTTGTCATTGTCTGCATATTGACTGAGCAGTTCCCGCTCAATAAGTTTCAACTTTTCTTTTAATTTATTTTCAAGGCATTCAAGCGTCCCGTGATATTAATCAAATAATTTTGAGTCAATACCTTCTTTTCAAATATACAAAATTAAAGTTATTTGAAATGGTGGTAATCGCGCGTCAGCTACAACTACAAGATCTCGACTTAGCCGGTCTGCTGCACGTTTTTGTTTAAGTTTCTGTGTGCTGCAGCACCACCGCGCCGACCGCAGCGTGTCGTCACAGGCCACAGCCTCTCGTTATTAACGAGCACATTAACTCTTTGTGCCGAACACTAATTTTCAATGTTCCTTTCACGATACAGCGCAAAGGAGCCCGGGGCTTTGTCGCGTCGCTCTCAGACGCCGCGCCCGCTAAGTAGGGCTCCGCGAACAATGACGCCGCCCGCGTCAACTGGGTCACCGCGCTGATATATAACGCCCACTAATCTCCACATTCATTATACTATTTATCTAACGACCCGGTCCCGCCGCTCGGCCCAGGGGAGCGCTGCCGGCGAAAAGTTGCGCTGATTAGTTCATTCTGGCCTTGCGATTAGGCGTTCGATTATACTCCTTACTTATAGTCTTACAGGACTTAGGCAGCACAGTATAAAGACACTCCACGTTTGAAAAGTTTTATTGTAGTCACAATTCAGCGGTCATGGCTTATTTGTGACCACAGGGGCCTACCTTATAGACCAGTGTCGAAGCCTTCAAAAAATGTAAAAAGTGCAAAAAAATCGTAGTAGAATGAAACCTATTAGAAAATGTTGAGAATATTACAAAAATGAAAGGAAAAATAAATTACGGTCGATTCGAGTTCGGGAAGTGGGAGAACCCTTAAAACCCCCCCCGGTTTTAAGGGTTAAAATCGGTTTATCTCGATTTCCGGCAAAACTACAAGTCTTATGGAAAAAAGTTGAATGGCAAAGTTGTAGATAATAAGAAGATCTACAACTTTTGTATTTACACTTTTTTCTCATAACCTCAAAATTCACATGAAAAACTCAAAAAACCACGTTTTTGGTTTTTTATTTTTATCTTTTACAAAAAAATTTTTTTTTTTATGAAATTTGGTGAGAACGTACCTTTATATATACCAAATACACCATAATTTTTTGGATTTGAAAAAATATTTTTTTCTCCTTATTTTCATTTAATACCGAAAAAGCACCCTAATTTTCAATCGAAAATTCACGCGTCAAAATATTAGCTTTTTTAAAAAAATTGGTGGGCTTTTTATTCGTTGGAATCTCTACTTTCTGATAGTGTAATAAAATTATACATCACCATGGAAAATATTTTCAAAAAATTTAAAAAACAAAAAAAACTCGAACCGAAAAATTATTTTTCTATCATTATGTACAAATTTGAGCTATTTATTAATATTAAAACTGTAATTACTCATTTAGCGTATGATTCTATGTTACATTGATAAACAAAAAAAATTTTAATCCATCAAACATTAAGATTGCAAAATAAAACATGGGAAAATGGTTGTTAAAAATATTCAAGATAGGATTTAAAGGGAATTTTATCTAAAAAATGAGGATGTTACAATTTTTTTTTCGGTAAAAAGCTGGTTTATTAAAGTTTTATTATATTTTTGTCATAAAAAAAATCTCATACTATATACATGTTCTTCATAATATTTTCAATAATTCATTTTAGTTCAATTTAGTTCAAAAAAAATTCATTTTAGTTCAATAATTTTTGTCTCTTTGATGGTATTTGTTTGTCGTTTTCCGATTCTAGCAAATCTTGGGAATCTTCAAGAGCATCACCGTCTTCGTTTCCAATATTATTTCCAGTCTGCATTATTTCTTCATCCACAATTTCATCCGAATCTTTAAGTTCCTCGTAGGTTTTTTTTTCTACATTAGAACATTTTTCAGAGCCATGACAATTTGAACATAAATTTGTGCATTTTAAACCATGTTTTCGGCAACCACATTTTAAACTGTTACATCCAGTTTCACAACTGCAGCAAATAGTTTTGAGCAGTATTTCCGGAATTAATTCCTTTTCTGTGAATTTAGGTATAATGCCTCGTTCATGTTGTTTCCAGCCCCAATCTGTAGCTGTCAGTTTATTACCCAGCCAAGTTTGAAGCTGATAATATGCCCTGTAACAATGTTGTTCTGCTGCACCTTCTGTGGGTGGAAGATTCGCCAATATGAAACATGATTTAATTTTTGCCAATTGATATTTTGTAAATCTTAAATGATTCAGCGTTAGCTTATCATTTTTACACTTATAAATAGATTTTATTAATTGTAATCCATTTTTTTGGATATCGTGTTTGTTTGCATCTTTTTCATAAAAAATATTGGCCACATTGGACAAATTTTTAGCGTCTAATAATGCATTTACGATACTTTTCTTTCCTTTTCCGGCAAACCCAGATGTTGTATCGCAACCTGAAAAACAATGCAGAAGTGCAATGATATTTTTAAAAGATTCATATTTGAAACTCTTTGACGTGAAAAATTGATCTTTTACTGTTCCAGAACCTGGCCTGAGAAGATAAATGTCATAATTATTTACATTTAATTGATTCAAAAGGACCAAAAGATCAATATCTTGTCCCACAACAATGACAGTTTTACTTGTATCTCTAGCAACTTCTATCGAGGTCTTAATTATATCAGCATCAGCATCTTCTTCCGCTTGTTTACAAGAAAATCCGTGTGACTGTAATGTTTCCACTAACGATTTTATAATTTTGTCTTTGTTTTTCTCGTTAGATAAAAATTTTTCCTGCAAAAATGGTATCTTCGTATGGCTCTGATAATTAAACTCTGGAATATTGTCTGAGGTTTTTCTACGACTACGTTCTCCTTTTTTAGTTGAAGTAGCTGCTGGTGCTGTTGTCACAGAAACTGATTTTTCAATTTCGGGATACCCATCAAAAACGATATAACTGCCTGCTGCATAATGTTTTTCGACATAGCGCAAGTACACATTCATGATCTCTTCTACCGTTTCATTTTTCTGCCAAATTACTTTGTGCAGTAAAAATCCACCATCGACGACATGAATAATGCTGTCAGAATGCGTTGGTCCAGTCGTACTCACAAATAATTCATAGAGCTGAGATTTAACGTTTTTCCTGAGGCCATTTTCCGTAAAAAGAGATAATGGAAAAGGTGCAAGCTCGTATTGTAAGTAAGTTTCCATATCTTTTTTACTGTCTATCGTTAGAGATATTCTTTGAAATAGCAATAACGGATCGATTGCTATAATTTCTCCGTTTACTTTAACAGAAGATTGAACGGTTTTAAGGGACAAGACTTTATTCTTTCTTTTAAATTTGACTCTGCCAAAATTCATTCCCACAATAGCTTGTAAAGATTTTTTTCCTTCTTCATAGGCTTCGTAGCAATTTACAGAAGTACTGCCAATAATACCAGAAAATATTGACATAATGTTATCACTCTCTGGAAAAGGATCATACCTGTTGAAAAATGTTTGTAATAATTGTAAATCAGCTACATCTCTTTTTATTCGATATTCCCTTGAATCAACGTGTTGCTCTGTAGTTGCAAAAGAAACATTACAAAAATCTTCCATTTCATTACAAACTTCGACAAGTATGATCATAGTTAATACGAATTTTGTTAAAACGCTTTCAGACAAACCACGACCATGTGTAAGTCCACCCTGAGTTTTCATCGATCTCATCAAAACTTGCTCGATCGTCATGTCCGTCCAAACTCCCGACCAAAACTTGTGGGTACGTCTTATCGTAAAGAATCCTTCTGTGAATCGCGTAAATTCGTAATCATCGTTTATAGTTTCTCTAAGCTTACGCATATCTTGGAGATAAAGATGAGCAGATTTTGCGTATAAAAAGTGCCCGCTTGCATGAAAATAGGGCAGCATTCTTTCCACGCATTTTAAATGTAATTCCCAATTACCTGTACGTTCAGCCCGTATGAAATCTTTGACTAATGAAACCATTTGCCAGTACTGCATCCAAAGTTTTGCGGTAGGACCTCGTTTTTTGACTAATTTAAGCTGTTCGACAAATTTTTCTTTTATGACTTTAAACTCTTCACAATTCAAATTATCTTCAAAACTTTCTGTTCCTAAATCCAGTAAAAATGTATTCATTAGTCCTTTTTCTGTGTCAGACAACTCCATCGATGAAAAAATTAATTCAGACAAAGCGAGCTGTACTAGAAAATGTCCTCTGATAGCTCGTGTATACGCGTGTCCGGAAAGAGCTTTGTCGGACGAATTTTCTGCATATATTTCACAGAATGCCTCCTTAAGCCCACTACCATCCATAATGAATCCGATAGCTCCGAGAAACGACATCAATAAATGAAACCCCCCAAGTCTTACTTGGATAGACGACAAATTGTAGGGATCATTATTTAAATCAATACTGGCTAAGATCTCACGAGCTTTATGGTATAGCGGTTGGTCAAACGTTACGAACAAAATTTTTTGCTCTTGTTTTTGGCATTGTATAGCTGCTTCTACCAACGATGTAAAAATTGTATCATAATCACTCGGTGGATTTTTTATAAACGGCACAGGAATAATTTTGGAAGTAGAATAAGTCGAATTAGTATGCGTCTTCTCCATGAAACCATTCCAACCATCGGATTTGTTGTTTGCAAATTTTGAATAAGACCATGTAAAATCTGCCGAAGAAATTTCATAGTTGTCCGTATGATCTAAAATATCTTCAATGCGGTAAGTTTTTAAGCCATCGGAATTTCGGTTTTCGAAATGTTTCAATTTCACAAATCCAATTTCGCCTATCTCTTCTGACGATGGAATCTTTTGTAATCTGGAGATGGTTTTCTTTGAAGTGACACTAGACGCCGGAGTAACCACCATTATTCCACCCATTGCATGGAAAGTATTCTTGCCATCAAGTGTGCATGTATTATGATCCGCATTGTCATAAATAAATTGAACGTATGAATCTGGAGAAATTGTATGATTTGCAGGGTCCTTAATAATTGATGCTTCAAAGCGCAAAGTTTCTTTATATGAGGAACACAAACCCAAATTAGATAATGAGTCAATCAATCCTTTAGAGGCATATTTTTTGTGAATCATTGACGACAGACCAAGTAAAATTGGGGATAAAAAAGAACGTGGCCTTACAGATGTGATAATGCAATGAGACATGGTGGCCACTTTTTTATCCATCCTATGAACATTATTTGTACTCTTATCTTTATTACTTTTACACACAATATTCAAAAAAACTTGCAAAGTTTTTGGAACATCCTTAAAAAGATTGCCTTCCTTGACATCTGGAATTTCGTAGTAATTCATATCGTACACTTTTGAACGTATATCTTCTAAAACAATATTAGCAGCCATTTCAACAATTCTAGTTCGTTCATCTTCTTTATTTTGTAATCTTTTTTCGTACCAATCTTTACAGAGTTTTTTACTTGCAGTACCGTTTTTGTGTAAAATTATCATGTCTCTTTTAATTAAATGACACTCGATATCGTTCTGAAAATGTTCCTTTAATTTGGTCTTAATAGTTGTGTAGTCTGGGAGATCTCCTGAAAAACTCTCTTTGATTTCATTAACTGAAAATTGACATTCTGCTTCGTTATCAATAATATAATTAATTAGATAACAAATGAAATTCTTAGTGTTTTCAGAAGCGGAGCGACCCCTTTTTCTTTCAGTTCTTGTATGATAAAAACCAGCCATACAAGCAGTGTGATAATGCGCTTTTACTGCGACTAAGTCAGCCACATTTTTCAAACGGACTGAAATGTTTTTATCCAAATCATTCAATGTATTTTGTTTTTGAATATACTGTAATATATTATCTCTTGTATCGTTACTTTGAACAGATGAAACTTTTTCTTTTGAAATATTTCCGAAAAACCCACCGCAAAGGAAGCAATGAGATTGAAAATTAAATCGAAGGGCGTTTTTATTCATTTCTTTTCCTTCCTTGGATTTTTTAGATCTTGAACGTAAGAACGTTGCTATCGCAGTTTCACTATTATATTGACTTTGACAAGTTCGATGAATTTTAGCAGACGTCATAGTCTCAATTTTTTTGTATTTATTGTCGATTCTTTTCTTGCTGGAGATGACTAAACGGTTCAAAGCTGTTTTTTTTATTTCACACATCGGCTCATCTGCCTTATTGCAGATTATACAAACAGATTCATCCATACTGATAATCTGAAAAGACAAAATCAAATTAATTATTGCCTTCACAGTTTTATCATAAGTATAATTAAATTTATTTGTGCAAAATAAATAAAATTATTATTTTTCAATCTTGTATTAAATTATTATTTGATTTTATTTTTGTACATTATGTTACGGTAAATACGCTATTTATGAGAGAAAATATTACTATTTTTATCTTGGATCTGATTGATACAAATTAAAATACATGTAATATTTACCTTCCTGTGTAGATTCCAATAGTTTCATTTAAAGTAAATTTGTCACAATTTTCTTCTTCTTCTTCTTCTTTTTAACCGACTTCAAAAAAAAGGAGGAGGTTCTCAATTCGACCGTATATATATTTTTTTTTATGTGTGTTCGCGGATAACTTCTTCGTTTATGAACCGATTTTAATAATTTTTTTTTGTCAGAAAGGAGATACTTCAAGGGTGGTCCCATGATAAGGAAACCAGGATCTGATGATGAAAACCTGGAGAAATTGAGGAGAGATTTCGAAAATTGTATCGGCGACTAGTGCGTTTGATACTTTTTTGATTTAGTATT
>LUGF01053217.1:194299-206265 GCA_001625245.1 Calycopis cecrops
TTTTTTTTTCTCTACGAGACAGTTTTTTTAATAACGTATTACAAAACGTCTGACATGAAAACTTACTCTAAAGTATACAAATGAAATAAAAAATACACGCGCTTTTTGTATTATTCCTAGCGCAAAGCTGCACTTAAAACTGTTACCTAATTGTTGATTGCTCAATAATGGTTTGGTCCAACGCAGCCATTAACGTATATTAGCAAACTAATTGACATATCCGCGAGCGCGGCCCGTGACGTCACAGGGCTACCTGTCGCACTAGCTATATTTTACTGCGGCACAGTGCGTCCGTGGTTTCACGTCTATCGCCGAGGTCTCGGGTTCTTTGTTAGGTTTATAAACAGAACATGTCTACTGCTACACCTGGAGTCATTGATTGTGGACGCCTGTGACGCTTGTGATGTTTGATATCTGTCCACTGTCTTTTCTCTCTTCTATTGTTTATTTAAAATTGTACTAACAGTACACAACAGTTACCAAACCCAATATTCTTGAGCTGAGCCTCAACCGGCAAACCCTGTGGATCTTATCTTGGCCTCATGTTGTCTATATTGTCTTGTACCCCGCTCTGAGTGGGGAGGGAAATTGGAACGACTTCCGCCTCTTGCTATCTTCCTCCGATTATATACGTTGCGGGTCCCAAGACAGCTTTCATTTCTATCGGGCTGTTATCATTATATCAAAGGGTCATAAATGCTCGCTGCCGATCCCTTGCGTATCTCGCTATGATTTTTTTCGTCGTACCAATTTATATTTGTATTTATTTACTGCACCGCAAGAGCCAGAGTTGGAAGGCCTACTACCCGGTGCGCGGCGGACTGACGTCTTGCTTATGGTGGAGGGAGGAGCGGGTGCAAGTAGCTTGTGACCGTGACTGAAGGTGCTTTATGTTGGATGCATATGATGTACCAATTAACGCTCTATAGCGTTTCATTGAAAGAGTCTTGTAATTTTAGTCTCTTCGCCATTCCGTCGCTCTCCGGTCTGCGCTGGGCCTAAGTCAGTGAGCCCGACATGTAGCTCCAGCACAGAGGTGTGGATTACAGGCGACGTCACCGCTGCAAATAAAGCAAACAATAAGTGTGGTTGTGTAACAGCAGCCTCGGGCCTTGACGCGCACACACCAACCACTGCAACAAATACGTACTGTACGTATTTGTTGTATTCCAGCTACTACACGTGTACTACATAGAACACGGCACGACGTACTGACTTATGACGTGCCTACACGATGAGTGCATAACATATTAATTATATCTGTAGTGGTTAATTGTATACTTGTTAAACACAATAGTGGCTGTACAGCAGAGTAAAATCTAAGCAATTATTCATTGGCATTTTTCTCATGCTAGATACATGCCTCTGGTAGCCGGAGTGATGGTGCCACGAAAGCCGAATGCTTAGGGCTCCCGCTGGCGCTCGTGTCCGCCGTCAACGTCCCACGGATCAGTCCCTAAGCACGTCCTGCTAAGAAGAGTACAGCACCTGTATTTAATATCTAAGAATGTAGCTAATTACAAGTAAACTCCAGATGCTCCCTGTAATTAGGACCGAGTTAAAAGGCTTTAAATATAAACCCGCGCTCACGTAACGAGCGGGGTGAGGTTACCAGAGCCTTCATTAGGACCGCAACGTCTAATTATGTTATGTTCATCATCTACGACGCGCTCGCGGCGGCGCGGGCGGCAGGTGTGAGGAGCGCGAATGTCGAGGGGAGACTGGAGCGTACAAATTACAAACTAGAAAATTATTTTGGCGAGCGATTGGTTTGTGGGTCGAATAACGCCCGGCCCATAGATATTTATACATATTATATTTGTAATAAACATGTATTTAAATTCTTTAGAATTGAATAATTGATAAAGTGCATGTGAAAAAAAGTGAAGAATCGCATCATCATATTGCGTATATAATATTTGTCTGTTCTTTAGACTAACGTGGTGTGTTCGGTCCACAATAATTATGATATTGTAAATGAGACATGTATCAAGCGAGTAGGAGAGCCGATGCAGATGGAAACTGGTCGTACAACTACTTTCTCTCGGCCAAATACAGACTAACACTAAACTAGATAGGAATGCTGATCCTTTAATCCTTACGTGTCTCGCCAAAACGGTACAACTCGTTAGGAAAAATGCAAATTCGTGCGATCGCGGAGGGAGGAGCAGAGGCCGGGGCCGTTACAGAATAAACCAAAGCAAACACCGTTATGTTGAATGGGCAATTCATAATTTGCTAGATAGTGCCAGTCGCTGCAGCGGTGGCGGCGGGTTAGCACATTAAGAAACCCCTGCGCCGGCGTAATGTGCTCGCCGACGATTATGCAGCAGAATGTAAATGAGGCGCGCCGGGGCCTGTAATGTAAACGTGCCTGTGGCGAGTGTACTTACAGACTGAACACTGTTTACCTCGGGTTGGATTGGATTCTTTTAAGAAGGAGTTCTAATGCTGTGGCCACATAGTTGAATATATCCTCTGTGACCAGTAGCAAGTTCATCGTATCGGGCTCGCTTTTTCCTAACTTGAAGAAGTAAAACCAATGAATGTGAGGATGCTCCTGTTACTAGTTACGAGATTCTGATTGTGGTCCGTGGCATTTTTTAGACGACTGATGGATTTGGTTATTAACGTGGTAAATAAAAGGCGTTACGCCAACAGTTGGGGGTCCGAAGTTCCCCGAGGTCGTCGATGTTTATGATATGTACTTCTGTAAAAATATCTTCATTTTATAACATTACTTAAATTCTGTGACAAACGTCCGGACGCTACGAAACGTCAAAAAGTTCGTTCACTACTTATTGACCTACATACAACTTTATGCCAACTCATCAAATCTATTGTCAAGCACTCCATATTAACCATCACACACAAAGCGCGATACTTATTTAGCTATAATTAATCTAGTGGTATCTTAAATTTGAACTTTTTTATTTTATCTTATTTTATATAATCTTATTAATAATCCTATAACATAAAGCAATCTCAAGGTGTTCAGTCTCGGTCTATACAGGGAGAAAAAGAATCACCAAAACTTTACATAGAAACAGTGGAAGAAATATTATCTGGTCGTAGTGTGAATTACGAATATAATGTGGTGTGGCGTGAAACCTCACAGTTAGTGATAATAGTTACCGGCGCATGACATCACCTGTTAGTCACGCTCCATCGCCGCGACCTTGGCGACCTGCTCCTCGGCCACGGCTCGCCACCGGCGCGGACACTCTCACTGATGCGCACTCGCCGCTGGCCGTGACCGAGCCGGTGTCCTGCTCGAGACTGCGGATGTTTGTGGGCGCCGGCAGACGTCACACAGGTGGAATAGTAGTCTATAAGAATATATCGAATGCAATAAATAGATTGTCAAGATTTTGTAACAATATAGTCTAGCTCCAAGTAGGTTTTGTTTGCTAGTCTAAAAAACCCGGCCGTTCAGACTCAGAGTAATAGTTTGATGAACATAATGCGAACCAGACGAGAATTGGACGGCTTTGTTGCGTCTAACCCAAGTTAATAAAGCCATAAGAAAAAGATAGCAATATGTTGTGAACGCACCGCTCTGTCGTTATTGCCTATATCACGGACCGTTATCGTGCAGCATCCGTTCATGTAATATAGCTCTCGTAAAGTTCACTTTATGAAAATTTCAGAACGTGAGAAAGCTCGCAACAAAAGCCTTATCGGGCTTACGTCTAAGTGTACAAACTATATTATGATAAACAAAGAGCTAACAAAAGCTGGCAGCGCTCCGCCCCCGAGTTAAATGGAAGTTGAGATAACCAGCTCAGTGCCGGGAGGAGGGGGCTCTTCTTGCACCATCCTGACCACTACGAGTCTCAGCGAGGGAACGCGAGTAAGGGAGCGTGGTGCCCTCGTGTCCCCTCATGGGGGTCTTCCATAACCCCCAATAGAGAGACAACAGATTTTGTAATGAGCAGATATATAGAAATCCCTCTGAGTCGTTGATGTTGGTCGTGGAGTAATTTAGCCGGCGCAATGTTTACCGACCCCCGGGCCCCGGCAGCTCAGCACAAACAACCTAATGCGCGACACGTGCTCTGTTTGTTCGCTCTGCTTGTCAACTTGTGCTGTGTGCACAAACACAGTTCTCTGCCGAGTTTCGGCTGCGGTCATCTCTGTACAAGACACAAGTATAGAGCAACCAAGTGCGTGCGCCACAAGTGGACTCTTTTTTCCTTTTATTCCCCTACTATGATGATACTGTACGGGTTCATAATTAAACAGAACTAGTACAGCTATCATGTTAATTAGACTAATGTTATCGGGCTGTTCAATAGCATTATATTTTGATAAGAAATTCAAAATTAATAAAATTATTTATCTTTGTTATAAAGCTTTAAATGTATCTCGGAGGTATCTAGAAAAAAGTAAGATGTGATTGGGAGCCACTACACTAGTTCAACGAGGTAGAAAAATGTTAAGTATTTTTTAATAATGTTTATGAATTGTACCCCGGCGGGTATCGGGACGTAGGCATCCCTCCGATTTCCCGGCGATACAGTATCGATCGCAGTCCCCCTGGCAACGCTGAGAAGAAATAGGCCGCCATGTGACTGAACCGTCGCTCAGCACCGAGCACTGCTTCCGATCTATTGGATACTCACACCCACTTCTTCTTCATTTATATTCATAATTCATATAAAACTCTCTTATTTCTCTTCACATCAATAAAATGATCATATGTTTGTGTAAAATATGAAGTGTATGCAGGCGTGTCGGACCGGCACAGTCGTGTATTTTGCTGCCGTCAAACCGGAGAGTCGAGAGTCGCCGACCATGTAACGGGGATGATCGATGGCGAGCTCCGTTTATACCTACACGTGTGCGGATGTTTATGTTATTTATTCTTATTAGATGTTCCGTCTCTGCCTTTGATTATTATTTATTTTGCTCCAAAAAACTAACTTTGCTGGTACGATGATTAACTCTAATCAAGGATTATTTCGGATTATGGAATCAGCAGTTTATCGTGTGCGCGACCAATGTCCGGTGAACCATGTCATTTGGATACGCTGTACAACATTACTTCTGAAGTATTCGAAGCCACAACCGCGCGTCAAACGACGTGCCTTGACCTGTGACCTATACGCTATAAAACTATAATTGTTTGCGTACAAAAACGATAGGCGCGGTGTAGAAATAATAGACATTTATGCCCGCATCTCTGAATTTGGCGTTACTCCTTGACCTAAAAATAGCGAACCATTCGTCTTGACACACTGACAGTGAACGTAGTTGACGGACGACTTGTGTCTTATTGCCTAGAACTTACGAACGGTTTTGGATCGCCCGAGTCCTAGGACTTACGTAAAGCATAGTTGCAGTCGAATGGCGTCATGCTCTTAAAGCGGGGTACACAATATACATTAGGTAACTGCCCCACATCGGAGTTTATATCAACCCCAACCAAGAGAAAAATCTTAAACTTCCCAAGCCGCCGTATACATTCCTGAGGACTTGAAGAAACAAGCGGAAGATCTTTCAAAACTGAAGTTTACATTAGTAGGTGAAACTAAAGGTCCCAGATAATGTAAGCGAGCACGAAGCTTTCGAAAAGACCGCCTTCTGGACCATTGTCCGTGCCGTCGCGTCGCGTAGGCCGGTAAACATGTTTTAAGTGAATGATCAATTGCGGAATAGGTATGATAAAGACTTTTCGCGAGTATGATATACAAGTGATAACCCCTTGTATGATCGCACACGTCACTTACTCATTGATGTCCTCTTATCTCATTGAACATAGTTCAGTTTGATGAGTGGCAGTGAGTGTAATGAGTACAAACGAGCCAGTGAGCTGGTGGTGGCCGCTGGAGATACATCTCGCTGCGATGACTCAAGTCAGACTCATTATTGATTTTACATCACGTTTCCTAGAAGCGCCGTGCACCTCCGTTTACCTCATCGATCGATAAAGGTGTCTAATATAGTTATAAATTATATTCATCGTTTTATTTTACAATGCCCAGTCTAATACGAATGTAGATGAAATCACGTTGACTGATAAAAGCGAGCTCAAACGAACCAATTCTCCCGACGAGAAGAAAAAGGGAACTGAAAAAACATTGATGCAGCTCAAGTAGGCACTCTTATTCGGGAATCAGGGTTGAAGCTGTGGAGCCTTCGACAGATGAGGTTGATAAAGATAATGAGCTCAATGGGGTCGCTTGAGTCATCATAAGCCGACCTTTGCGCCAATCCTATCGATTACTCTCTGTCGTTACGATCATCCGTTGCGAGTGACTCAGGATCCGCCGAGTAGTTGCATTTGTTCTGCGGCTGATGCGAACAAAACAAATCCGACATTCTTACAATATATGGGTGAAGTAAACACCAACTAACAAAGGATCGTTAATGTTCCTAGAACAATATTCTCTACTCGCTTGCATAGAAATTACAAGATTTATATACGCTAATTATAGTCGTTACGTTATCACGGTGGCATTCAAGGCAGCGCGGCGAACTAAACACACGTAAAATAGCATACCACTTGAGGCATGCTGATGATAAATCTTAGCTCACGCCGCGTCCTATTTACCTACAGTGTAAGTGGAGCGCGTGCATAATTGGATACAGTCGATAATCTCCCGCGACCTTGGTGCTCCACGTAACAATGGTTTAAGTTGAGCACGTGGGGCTCGCGCTCACGTGGCGCCCCCGACGCCACTGAGCGCTGCACAAACAAAGGCCCGGTATTTATAGACGGGCCAACTACTGCCGCTGCCGTCCGCGCTCCGCCGTCCCCTCACCTTTACTGACTGACAGCTGACGTTCTCGTCGCATATTTCTCCTGCCAAGTCGGTGACGATAAAAAACCTCGTGATCTACATTTCTTGACATAACAGATGATTGTGAATCTCGATACTGTAGAATATGAAGTAGATTTGTTTACGCAGCTGTTAGTTGAAATTATATTCGTGTAATGATTATGAATAATAATGACAAGCGGATTCTAAACGATGCACGTGCCAAGGCCACGCGCCGGAGTCTGTTTCGTAACGTGAACGATCTCGCCACCGCCGCACCGTCACACCGCAGCGGTGCCGCGCCATCGGCCGCGGTCCAACTGAGATGTGGTGAGATTAATGACTGTGCTGACAATTACTCGACCAAATGTTTATCTTGTACTAGCTTCTCGCTAAACTTCGTTATCGCAAAAAAGATATTCAAGAATCCAAACTTAATCTGGCCTGAACAACGTCCCTTCGCGTCGTTGGACTATCAAGTAGGTTGTCAGAGAGAAACAACTACAGGTAAATTTCTAAGCCAATGGAATGGCTGACGTATGATAGTAATGGAATGACTGACTGGAATGGTTGACGTATGTATATAGACCATATTATACGGACACATTGGGGAGTATTGCTGATAAAGCTTAGGTAATAGACGTTGTCAGATACACGCATATTGGCTAACGGTTACGTCTACATGAGCGATATATTTGGTTGCACTAGCTAGAGCACAGCTGATGCCAAGCATTCAAGGGTGCATTTCCGTTAAAAAAGGCAAACGAACCGCAGGACCTCATAGACATGAGCATATTTGTCATGCAAACACATTGAAAACTGCACTACATCATGGCACTGGATCGTATTAAATGCAATATCACCATTGTTGCGGCTGGTCTCTACTCGTGGCTCGCGGCTCGTGTGCTAGTAGATGGCGGTGGTTGTGACAGGTTGTGCAAACGGTTGGTGCAAGCTGAGTAATGGCACATAACGTGTATTAATAAAACGTATCCATCACTTACACTCGTCCGCTCTGGCATTGTACACCTCACCTATATCGAGCGCAGGCGGACGCCTACACCTGCCTAGGGCTGCCACTGCCATGTTCATTACGATTCATGCATGGAAGGTAAGTAGAACCTAAGACTGACTGAATCACTATGAAATTTCCATTTACTATTATATTATTATCATAACCATTAGAGATGACCATTCAGCATATGCGACACCAGTACTCAAAAGATGGCGCTGGCTTTTCCGTAGCTCCTCATTGTCACAATCAAGACGATGAACAGCTGAAGTTTTTTGGCAAGTGACTACAGCCTATTATAAGGGTACATGGGTACTTTCAAAAACCAACTGCCAAGTCATCGCGCCGGGGTTCTATAAGTCAATGGATATTAATGTAAGAGGCTTTACCGTAATGAAGAAATGTAATGCTACTTCTATTTCAAGAAACAAGTCAGAAATCAATTAATGGACCGTATGGAATAGATTTGTGTATAATTTATGTCTTGAGAGTAGATTTCAATTCCCATGTTCTCTGTAGAAGGTAGAAAGAAAGAAATAAGGTAAGTTAATACTTGTATTGTGCGCAAGCGTATCTGTACCCGTCGTCCTCTCTGTACGAACTCAGTGAACCGTGCCAGCACACTACATAATATGACATAATTTGTGTTGTTGTTCAAATGCGAGAATTACGCTTTTTCACATTGCAGATGCGCTAAACTCGATCTCCGATAACCAATACCGGTGCGGCTAACATGATACTTATATGGTACTTGTTTCATATGCCCCGACGTCGGTTTCGGCGCCGGGACCGATATCTAATCGGTCCGTGCGAAAACAATCCTTTAATTGTTCATGTTCTTCAATTTATCGTGTCACGTATTTTGGAACGAACATTTGATATGTACACAATATTGAGAGTTGGGACCGGATTTACACTCGTCTTATTTCTTCGTTACTTTTGTGAAATTGTACTACATTCCTCTCGCCCGACAAAGAAATGGGATGTCTGAGTCCAAACAAATTGGACGAATTTTTGACGAATGTTGTGTCAAAGTATACTTGGTGAATGTTATTGTGGTTCGTCTGGAGTTGTATCTACTAAACAAGTTTTACTTAATTCCCACTAGTGTTTTATCTTATTCTGGAATCCGGTTATTCATTTCATTATTCTCACAGCAATGCATGGTGTACATACATGGTGTTCCATGGACTGCGGCCGCTCGTGTACAGGTTGGCAAGTGGTGTGTCGCGTGGCAGCCCTGGGCCGCGTGTTTTGGCCCACTACTCCTAATTACGTAGCATTGGACTAACACCAAACGTTAATGACCCAATTGCGGGCGAATATGATCGCTATGACGTCGCGTATGGGTGTCAAATCGCACGGCGCGGCCCAAGGTCAAGGGAGCGCAACCGGTCGGCGCGGTTAGTGTTGCGTAAGGGAACCGGTCCCGCCGGAGAGGGCTTATGTCACCGGGGAAATGTTCGTGCGACAGTACTCGCAGCAGTGTACACGTGGTGGGTAGGCTATATATAAGAATACTAGGGTTGTTAAAAATAGGAACTGGATGCCATTCTTAGGGTTCTACTTGTACTCTATTTGTAGGTGCAACTCAAAGAAAGCTGGAGACGCTCTACTGCCTTCATACTATTACATTAATAAACAAGTAAAATGTTTCATCAGGCTTATTATATTATGGTGCATGCAAAATGTAAAACTTACTTTTATGTGCTGTCGACTGTACTCTGTTTTCTCTGCGTAAACTTTTCCCCTAGGAAATTATGTTCTTTTTCGGGATTTTTATAGCATAGAGTTATACAGATGCGTTGTCTTCCTTCCTCTTTCTTTATCGGTATCGTGGAATCAAGTGCGGCCTTTCCGGCCGTGCCGGCCTAATTACCGCTTACTTGAGAGCTTTCAAATATTACGTTTTAACGCAATTTTTGAAGGTTTTTGCATTTTTTGCGTGAAGGAGTAACAAACAAACAAACATACAAACTTTCGCATTTATAATATTACTAGCTACGCCCCGCGGTTTCACCCGCGTAAATTTCGATATCGTGGAAAATTATTCCATGGCATTCCGTAGGAACATTTTTTCGAGATAAAAATCCTATGTTTTAATCCAAGTTTCCCTCTATGTGTGTGCCAAATTTCATGAAAATCTGGTCAGCAGTTTTTGCGTGAAGGAATAACAAACAAACAAACACACAAACATACAGACATTCGCATTTATAATGTTAATAAGATTAGGATAGGATTGCAAAACGTGAGTGTTTTATCTCGCCTCATGACTTGCATGCAGTCCAGCCATTTGAATCCGCACTGCAGCATCACTGCGGCTGTACAGCAATGCGGTTGTGCTGTGCAGCACAGCTCGGCCGGGTGCATGTGTGCCTGCACACGCGGAGACCACCTCGCACACTATCAAATTGAACAACAATGCTTGTTTTGACGCACTCGTCGCAGGCCGCAGCTAATTTAGAATTCATACTTACCTTATTTACTCTAATAAAGTGTGAGAATGTAACGAAAACACTATTGTGTTGTAATGAAGGATGCAAATATGCAGTCAATAAAAAAAACAACATATTTGTTCTCGGTGCGAGCGGCCCCAGACAGTTGCCCACTCGATGTAATGTCACCAGTCACCACCCACCAGCACCTACCACCGGCGGCCGTCAAATGTATCCGCTATTAAAATATTTGAAGTAACATTACAGTACCGCTAATATTCCTACTTGCAAGTCCAGCCGGGATCCTTGAGAGTGTCGTACATTAGTTAAGCATTAGTTTTATTGACGGTCTGGCCTCAATTATACAATAAGTTACGGATGTCTTACGCAATAATCTTACCTCAATTAGTGTTCTACAAGTGAACATTGGAGTTCGGAAACTCATTTGTAAATGTCTACCGGAGTCTGCTCTAGTCTTCCTGTAGTCACTTGAGTCACACCCTGAATCTGTCAGCGTCAGGGCATATAATGAGATGGCTACCTGTTACAAAATGATTATATCTGTACGCTCTACTACCAAAAACATTAAAACATATCCAATTACTGTTAGTGCGTTATAATATGTAAAGTGTAAGTATAGAACAAATTGTAGATACAAATAAATTAAATATAAATAATTTGAAATAAATGTGTTGTGAAGCGGACGCGTTGTTGGTGACGTGTTGGCGTCGCGCCGTCAGCCGCGCGGGCAGCGGCGCGAGCGGTGTAACGAGCCGCAGTCAAAATAAGGTCGCCAAGTGTTTCAGCGAACAATGCCGCGGAGCCCATCCCCCGGGGCCTGCTGCCGAGATAATAGCGCCGCTGTCGGTCGGACTCCATTCACATCTCGGCTCGGAGCACAGCAAATGACTTTTTAATAACAATCCAACTCCGCCGCGCTGCCGGTCGCTGCAACCTCGCGCTTCGTTCCCCAAATTAACATCTCTTAATATGTATATCTCAATTTCATGTTGTCCAAGTGTCTGCCCCGTTGGTTGAGTGACACCTGGTATTGCGGAGTGCCCTAAGATTTGTAATGTCTATTCAACAGTCCGGTACATCGCGGGTGTCACACTCCCGTGACTCGGTAAGCGCGTTAGGCCGCCGCTCTTGTCGTGTCGTACTGCCGTCTCATCGGAATAGGAGAACCAGGGAACAGTGTGCACTTGTATCTGCGCAAACACTTGTGTACTCGATGGCCTGTGTTAACTTTATCTCTATAGATAATAAAGATGACCGCGGTAGGCGAAAAATTTACCGAGACCATTATACGTAGATATGAATTCAAAAACTCAAAAGTGGGCAGTTGGTTGGTGATTCCACTGCAGTGAAGTATGGAACCACCACTACCAAGCACCACCTCTCATCTAAACTGCCTGTTGCAAAAATGAATAATGTATTTTACTCTTTTCCGAAAACTGCGACTTGTCTTAAGCTACGAGAAGTGGTATAATATATGGCCATTATAACTTTAGTTCACAAAAAAAAAAATATTAAAGTTTAAAGTATATAATTGCACTTGTGGTACACCCGGTGTACGCAGAATGAGGCGTGATGTGATAGACATCCGCTGAGTAATAGTTTCCGAGCGCCGCGCGCCGCGCCGCCGTACTGCGGTTCGAGGAGTTATTCATACGCCACTGCGGCCCCGGCGAGATGTAGCTCTGCGGTCAGCGCTGTAAGTGTGACGAGGTCGCCTGCGGTGGCCGGCACCCG
>LUGF01053217.1:272661-285381 GCA_001625245.1 Calycopis cecrops
TAGAGGTAATGCTACGTCAGGGGGTCATCGGGGGTTAAGTGCCCACTCTCGTGTAAGCTACGATACTAGCTGGATATCCTACAAATGCCGTAGCTTCTCATCTTACCTCAGGTAAGATTTTAAGAGAGTGCACATGTGAGTGAGCTCTGGGCAGGCAGAAGTGCACTCTTTATACCCTCGCTTCTTTATTTCTCTTATTCCGCTAGCGATAAGGATGGTAGCCGCACACAATCCACAAGAAATCCGGCGCGGGAGCGACGGCGCTGCTATGCTCTCCCAGATATGGGTGTAACACCGCCAACTTCTCGAATTCCAAATATTATTAAAAATTATAAAATCTAAAAAACACTTTTTGGCCCGACCTGATACTCGAGTATAGGACTAACGACCTGTGGCTTAGAGTGCTTGTCCCTAGACCACAGGGTTGTCGACTCGGAAATAAAAGTATTTTCTGAGTATCCATATATTACCTAATATTCAGTAGTGGCCCATGGAGGTGGGAGGAGAAAGGGGGCAGCGCATCTGTATAGTCTCTATGCAGATGTCTATGGGCGTCGGTAGTCATGAAAATGGCTACAACTGCTCGTTTGCCCCCCTATACCATAAAAAAAAAAAAAAAAAATTCAGTAACCTATAACATTCCAAGCATAAGGAAGGTAAAAAAACAAGTATGTTTTGGTAAAATATGAAACTACTGATGGGGACATATATCTTCTCAAGCGCTTGGACCAATTTAAAAGTCGCCTTATCTAACTTCACTACGTTTTTTTTTAGCAAAAAAAGCATACGGCCCACCTGATGGTACGTGGTTACCGTAGCCTATGGACGCTTGCAACACCAGTGCAGGGGCATCAAATGCGCATTGTTCGCGCACACGTTTAATTAATAAAAGTTCTTATTAACATAAACGAGACAGTTGTGGACTCAGTCTCGTTGTCGCTGATTGTGCTCGGCTGAACTATGAACAGTATTGTATAGCGCAGCCCATTCAACTTCGAAGGCTTTCCGTTGGACACAAAGAAACATCCGACCCCCTTGTCTCAGTAATTTCAACGATATTGGCATGGGACGCTGTTCTGATATCGCACTAGTATCTGAGCAGAAGAACAAAGCAATCTCAATCAAGTACATAGATTTAGGCAGATATTTGTTGTATATTTTTAAAATCCCATTGGATGTTATGATTAGTACGAAGCAAATCCACTATGGATTTCTTTCGCACAAACTATTCCTAAAAATAACACGTTGGTTCCTTTATTTTAGAGTCCCGTGCCTCAAAACAGGGCAGGTCGGGGAAGTTCAGCCCCCCCTCCCCCCCTCTGGATTCTCCTCCTAGTTACTAACATTAAGCATTATTTAAAATCAGATTTGAATTTTATAAGGTACTAGCTGCGCCCCGCGGCTTCGCCCGCGTAATCCCTCAGGAACATTTTTTCGGGATAAAAGCTATCCTATGTTACTTCTAATACCTCCAAGAACATGTGTACAAAATTTCATGATGATCGGTTGAGCAGTTTTCGCGTGAAAGGGTAACAAACAAACTTACATTCGCATTTATAATATTAGTATGATATTCTGTAATATGGAAAATTTCAAGTCCCTAGATTCAGTGTACTAGAAGTTTCAGTTTCATTCCATGGAAATTCGAAATAATATGTAGCTTATATGTTGACCCGACCTGTTAGTAATATTCATGCAACATTTGAAGTGGGTAAATCCATTCAGTGCTTTTTGAGTTTAGCCCGGACATACCTACACATAAACAGATAAAAATCCTAAAAACTATATTTTTGGCCTCGATATCGATTGTAGATCAAGCACTAAGTATTCTTTTAAAAAACATTCAATGTACAGTTTTGACTTTCTTACGATTTTAATAAATAGATAGTTTATATTTAATTTTATTTCACGGAGTTAAAGAATTATAAAAGCTGTTAAATTTTTAGTAAGTGTTAAATCGAAATAGAAAAAAATGCACAAGAATGTACCTATGAATTAATTTCAATCCATGATAAGAATTAGCAACTGACCCTGATCTATTGAAGTATGTTAATTTCTGACGCTTCTGTCGACCGGTTCGGCAGCGAAGTCACGAGCTTATCACGAATCCTTGGTGTCAGAACAGAGGTAAGTCTACTTGATAAGACATTACAATTACATAAATATTGTAGTCATCTACAGGATGCGGTCCTGCGGTCAAATAAACAGACAAACAGACTAATATTCTAAAAACTGTTAGAACGTGATCGGCTATCGATTCAAAGTATCCTCAATCAACTTTTTCCAATATCTTGGTATGCACAGACTTGAACCTGTGGCTTTATGACAAGTAGATACCAATCATCCTACTAATATAAATGTGAATGTGAGTTTGTTTGTTACGTTTTCACGCCGAAACTACCCCACCGATCGCCATGATACGTTGTACTCATATTCTGAGAGATATTAGAAAGGACATAGGATACCTTTCATTTTTAAAAAACTATTTTATACGGACGCGAGCGAAGCCACAGGTCAAAACTAGTAGGTAACAGTTTCTACATTTTGTCTAAACTCTAAACAAAGAGTGCAGGTAACAATAAGCAGTACATTTCTTTCCGTGCATGTCGTTATACTTAATTTTCCGACTAAATCTGGCATATAATTTGTGCCGCGGTCTACAGTCGGAACTCGAAGACTCGGTCCGGCTGTATCAAGGTGAAGGTCGACCGAAGCGTTACGCGCCACTTCGATGCAAGTCTCCACTGTTACGTCATAGCCACCATCATCAGCAGACATCATCTTGACCTTCGCAGCTGGATTATGTAACATTTGAAAGTTCAACGATGTTGAATATAATAATTTATAGTAACAAGTCGTTTTAGCGGAGTTATTGAAAATTTCGACTACGGCGGTCGTCTCTAGTCTGTGAACATGCCACAAGTGTGTGCACAAGTGCACTCTCTATTCCCTTATCCTCGGCCTCGGCGACACGACCGGAGAGAAATTAGGCCCAGTCACGAGTCACGACAGCTTTATGTTCACGGGGGTATAACACCGCCATCTTACTGACTCCAGAATGTTATTAGAAATTGAAAAATCCGAACACTGTTTGGTCCATTCCGGGTTCGAATCCCGGATATTTGCTTTTATTAAAATATACTTAACAAACAAACGGCCAATCTAACTATGTATAAAAAGGCAATATCTTTGTAAAGTAGGTTTATTTTCCTCATTTTTGCTTTTTTTAAACAGGTAGTTTAGCAGTTGTCTTAACTAGTAAAATAAGTGACTGCAATATTCTATCAGTTACCATTAAATGATGAGCATCAAATGATGCATCTTACTTTAAAAAATCTGCATATTTGTTGTCAGCAATATAATAAGTTAATATAATAACTTGATATGTTACTTCAAAAAGCTTGTATTAATAACAATGCAGCCAAGAGGAAAATACTTTTCAAATCAATCAATTATTTTCAGTTAAAAAATAAGTATCCTATCAACGTTTATAGTAATTTCATTGATATTAAGTTAAATATTTAAAAAAAAATTGCAGTAATATTAAAAAAATAAATCATTTTGACTTATTAATCTTAAAACAAAATACTATTTGATCTTTGTGTCTTAAAATTAATCAATCTAATTAAGTAAGAACTAATATTTTATTTGCCAAAGATCAAGATGCAGCAAAAAGTGCCTGATGTACCTACCTGTAAGTTTAATGTGAAATTAAATAGATGTGTCAAGCTGTTACGCTTTTTGTAGGGTATTACAAAATAATGCAAATATTCATTTTGCATTCATTCATACTTCTCAATTAAAAAACCAAATACTTTCATATATGTACATTTAATGTTAAATTCTTGTTTTAGTGGCCAATACAGGTTTGTGTCTATTGGATACAAAAATTGAAATTCATTTGTTTGAAATGTTGAAACCTTATATTTGAACTATCAACCATTTTGTATTTTTTTATCTGTTTAAAACAGAATAATAATTAATTATAGTAATATTTACATTTAATTTACTTTTTTTTATTCTACCATGTTAATAGAACCTTTTAAGTATTTCTGCTACCTACACTTTAGTAAATTAAACAATACCTAAAGATTATCAAATAATGGTTTTTAAATAAGATTGTAATAATCATTGAACATGGGGAATTCGCTACAATATTTTTTTAATTATTTAATATTTGTACTACTGAGATAAAAAGAAATCTATGTTACTACATATTTTAGGCCCACTAAAGGATAATGTATTATAAACTCAGTACATTATACCTTAAAGTTTTTGACCTTATCAAATGTATTTGAACTTAACTTTAACTTTTTAGTATGAACAATGAATTGTCATATTCATTACTATTGAGCCAGCATTAACTAGACAAGAAATAAAAAATAAATTTGCAAATTTATTGTCAAGAATACTATTCACTGTATTTAGAAATTACAGTTACTTGTTTTTGGAAATTATTTATTATGTTCTATTTCAATTACCTACCATAATTAATGAATATATATATATATAATGTATTATGTGAGGAAACAGTAAATTCTTCACTTTCATATACCTAACTGTGTAACAATAAAATTAACAACTTTACTTAACATAGGAAACCATTTTACCCACTTAAAAATGGCACCTAAAGCTATAATAAATTTTAAATACTTAAGAGATTTTTAAAAACTAAGATGGGTTCATATACAAGAAAAAATTATAAATTTTATTGAAGACTTAGAAGTGTAACAATACTGATAATTAAATGCCAGTCTATTCATAGCATATACCAATAACATAAGATGTTTATTTCATACTATTAATAATATTTGCTCACATTATATGCAAACAAAACTGACTTTTTCATCAAAACTCCATTCTCGTCACAACCATATGTAAGTTGGCAATCTTTGACCCCATTTGCAGCAAAATATCTACTTACTTGCTTGTCAAACATGAGAAAATTAATATTTATTTATGCCAGCCACAAAAATATTTGTTTGTTGATAATTTTTTGCTTGCATTTATTTAATTATAAATTGTTTGTGTTCTAGTCCCATCCTTAGCCACCAAATGAAGGATATGGTGGCTATATTTTGATAATACAAGAACTTTCTACAATTTAATATTAAAATTTATTATAACAACCAAATACCAGCAATCTCGGACACTTATAGAACTAGTATTAAGACTTTAGAGGAACTTTGATAACCTATAGAATAGGAGGCCTACATTTTGTTATGTCACTCTTTTCCAATATCAAATATGTTACACTGTAAAAATATATTATATATTATAACTTGTTATTTAAATTGAAAATAAAATTTATAGAAGTGATTTTTTTTTCATCAATAGCTCTACACTTTCTTACTTTAAATCTCAAGAACATACATTTTAATTGATCAATTTGACTAAAAATGCAACATTACCTTTAGATAGAATTCTCAATGTTTACAGATATCTAAAATAGCCTATATTATATTATATTTGTATTCAAGCATTACTGTGTGATGTTTTGCTCATATGAAATATACAACTTAAAACAACCTTAGTTTATTTAATTTTTATATGTATTATATGTACATGCTCTTTACAGCCAAATTATTACAAAAATAGGTATAAAGTTTAAAAAACATGAAGTATTCATTTAGGCAAACAAACAGTTTTAGCGGGAATGTTGTTGATGAAGTTATAGAATTTATGACTCACTTTTCACTGAGTTCGCTTTGGTACCTTCGTAAATGCAATCCTCTCAACGCCACCCGGCGCACACGTCTACAAGACTCACACGCTGGCCGCTCGGCCGGCCTTGGCCGCTTGCTAGAGGGCTGCAGACTCTGGAGCCATCAGTGGAGATAAGGGACCAGCAACACGTCGTCCATGTTCCATTTCAAATCTCAGGTCAGGAGTAGATCTTCTAGTTCCCACTGTGTTGTCCTCTGGCAAAAATGATGCAACAAGGAGTGCACAGATGACTAACAAGGCTCCCAGTACAAACGGAGGTCCAGGAACCATTCTTATGTATGTGTCGTCATCATTAGGCTTTCCATCTATACCTTCATGTACGGTGTGGTCCTCATTCAAATTAACATGAAATAAGTAGAAAATGACTCCAAACATAGCCGGGCCTAGTCCATTGCATAAACCTCTGACCCCTGTCACCATTCCTTGCACAACACCTTGTCTATCAGCTCGGCTGTTTACCGACACATAGGCACTTATTGCTGGGTAGGTTAAAGAACCAAGGGCGGCCAGAACACCTGCGGCCCACATCATCCACGTACGACTTCCAAAACCATACCACATAAGTTGCATCATCTCAAACAGAAGTCCCACCATGATTGTGTGTTTAGCACCGAGGTACCTCATCAAGAATCCGAGCACCACCTGCACTGCAATACTGAGGACACCGACAATCGCAATAAATATTGCCACTTGCACAACACCAAAACCCATAACCAGTTTAAGATACACAAATATACACGAATACTGTCCGGCTTCTGGCAAGTAAGAGAGGAATACGGCAACACACAACATGAGCACTGTTCTGTCTGCTCCGACCTTTCTTAGCGCAGCAAAAGGGTCTGCCTGCTCCCAGCTTATAGATGCACCCCATCCACTAGGTCGCACTTTTTCTGGTAGACTTTCCGGCACTGCCACCATTATGAAAAATACATCTAGGACTGCGACGGCCGTGGCAGCTGCTACGACTAGCGCTTCTCCATACAAATCCATCAAGTAAGCGCCCAGGGCAGGTGATATCACCATACTAGCAGCAAATGTGGCCGACACCAGGCCATATGCTCGGGATCGCTCTGCTTCTGTAGTCACATCAGCCACGTACGCGAACACGATTGAAAATGTTACTGCAAATACACCACTTATGCTTATCATGGCGAAGAACCACCATGTGTTGATCGTCATCAAAGGTATCGGTGCACATGTAAAGAATACAGTCACAAGTAGGAAAAATTTTCTTCCCCACACGTCAGATAGTGCTCCTATTAAAGGAGCAGAGAGGAACGAAAATATTCCTTTGATTCCCATTATCAATCCGTTCATTAAAAAAGTATGATCGGGAAAAGTTGCATTAAGAACGGAGATTATTGGCATCGTTAGCAAACCCCACGCGAAGAACTCCAAAAAGATCACTACGAGTGCGTGGAAAACAGAAGGCTCTCCGATGCCCGACATTGTCATAATCCCGTCTTTCATTACAGTTTTTCTGTTCCGAATCACCATTTCTACTTCAGATTTTGTTGTCTTCGTAGGCGTCATTTAAGTTTATAGTCGGATGTTTCCTAAAACACTATTTAATTAGAAACATATTGAATATCTTTGTGCACTACATTGAAGAAAACTTGATGAAAACGAGCAAGTACAAGCAACGTCAAAAAATTACTGAAAATTGAAAAACAACTCGATATTGTGTTGCTATCATTAAAAATTAAAATTACTTCAGCTATATCATTTCAGTTTTTAAACAATAATAATTGTTTTAAAAATATAATAGAATTATTCAAGAAGACAAAAGTATTTTCAACAAAAACTCACTTGCAATACTTCAATTAAACACATTTATGTTTAATTCAAAGAGCATTTATGGTTAAATTTTTATGTCTTTCCGTCTTGAGGAAAATATTCAGCAATAGAAAGTAGAAACTAATAGTCCGGATACACGGGACGGACGGCTTAACAGTCCACGGTCACCTCTGCTGGTTCCGTCCAAATTTTATAGATAGATTATATTATTCTTAGATAAAGTGTTATATTTCTAAGATTATATTTTAAGATACTGTGGTAGGTGGTAGACTAAATTTTTGACGTTCAAAAAGCAATTTTTCAAATTCTATTTTGAATAAAAATATTTTGATTTTGATTTGATTTTGATTTTGACTATTGGAGAGATTTTTCACTTGTCAATTTTAAGAACAGTTTAAAACATAGATTTAGAATGAACGTAGTGATAACAATAATTCTAAATCCATGGTTATGAACGATTTAAAAACTGCTTAAATAAAAGTCATAGGTATTGACTTTGCGCGATTGATACTCAAATCATGGAGTTAGGCATGAGTTAGGCTAAAGAAAGGTGAGTAGCAAAAATGTAAACTTGACAATAGAAGAATTCATCAAAATCTTATAAAAAGATCATCTAAGAGTATAACTACCGAAGAAGAAAATGACTGACCGTGTCATTCACATTGAAGATAAATGCTAAGAAAGAGGCAGGTTAACCGAAAATAAACAGAATAACAAAGAGAAACAGTGACTCCAGTGACTCAGATGTGTATCTTCAAGTTGAATTTTTAGATTCCGATTTTGATTATAGTGATAAATAAATTTTTACAGTAATTTTTGCCCGATAATGTGTTTTTATTTTTTGACAAGACTACGCTACGACTCGACGTCGCTCTTGTATTCTCTGTCTACGGCTCAAATGATACCACTGTCAAGTTACAGTTATGCTGTCGCGCTTTGTGAGGTTTTTGAATTTCCGGTTATATGGGCGTCTGTAATAGATAAAGCTCATTGTTCCTACTATACTTTAAAAAGGCTTTGAGGTAGGCTAACAGTGTACCTTATTTTAATGTGAACCATAATATATTGGTGAGAGTAATTAAATTGATTGTTGGAGTGGCGACGCTTCGGTGTCATGAAACTAGCTATAGGTAAAGCTTACTTTATGAACTTGAAGTCGCTGTTGCTTTTCGTGCGATTACTAAATCGCGCTATCGAAAATATTTCTCGCATACTGACGCTCGACGTGTTGTGTTAGCCGAGCAATATTTCATAACTTCAAGGTATTCCGAAACTAAATATAAATATAACATTTTATGTATCAAAATGAATTGTTCCAACTTCCAAGTATCCTACTCAATTTGGGAATTGGGGCTGCCATACGAATATTATTTAAATTTCGCGCATTTCAGTGTCTTCTTTCGTTAGCCAGACTATAATGTTTATTTTTATAAATACTCAAAGTTTTTGTAAGAGGTATGCCACATTAGTTTACATACAAACGTTATTTATTTAATCTTATTAACGCTGGTTGCACAGTGCACATATTAAAGGTTTCTACTGTCTGTTTTCTCAAAATATGTATGATGTACTATGCTATTACGACAATATATCACTAAAATAAAGCAAAACGACTAAGATGACTGACAATCGACAATATTTACTACGTATACCGTAGACAGAGAATACAATTGTATTCTCTGTCTACGACGTATACGGACGGTTTGTTTGACGTCATAAAAGATTCAACCAATCCGGAACGTTCCGTGTCACGTGACAAATCAAAAAATAAAAGGATTATATTTTTGTATTTTTGTAATACTTAAATTAATTAATATTTTAAGGTGACGATGCAGCGAAATGGTTAAACAAATCATGCTCACTTTATCACACTCAAATAGCGGCAACCCGTCCTGGTCGCTCAAGTAATTAAATCTAAGATTAAAAAATACAATGAATATGAGAACACAAAAAATTGCACGACTCTAGAATTGTTGCAAAAAATGTATGAAAATTGATGCTGATGATAAGGGCATACAGAAAATACGTATATCTTGGATATTATTGTATATTTTAAAGATTCGAAAAAGGTATAGAAAGTCTGAACAAAAACAAAAAAAAAACTGCACACCTCTCAAATTTCCCTAGTGATCCATTATTTTGCAAAAAAACAGAAAAAAATTTACATTCTGGCTCAGACACCCGTTTGAGACAGACCGCTCGCTCTTGTAGCAAGCTCGCGCTCCGAACGTCGAACTGTTAACAAAGGCCTTTGTCTTTTTCAAGCCAAAAATCCTTTGTTAATAGTATTATGTTTCTATCGCGCCAGTGATAGTGCAGTGCGGTTCGAGTTTTTCGTACCCGAGTACAAATAACTCTCTACAGGTGTGCAAGTGTAGTGAAAGTTTTTGTGCGTGTTTTTGTGCCGCGACCTACTTAAAAGCCCCGCCGGCTAGCCTATCCGACGTAAGGCTTTGTCCGCGTTTAATTTACTGCCGCTGGTAAATTAATCGATGTTTTGTGTAACGTAAGTATCGCGTTGTGTTTTTAGTTTTCCCGGGAAACTTTAGATTCGCACGCCCGCACTTAGTGGGGTTTCTGTACCCACCCATCCTGCTTCAGCAGGATGGACTAGGTTCTCTTGTGTGTTTCCCCCTTTACCGATTTCTGACCAGAATGACGTAGTATACCCCCTCTCATAGTATTATTTTCATTTGTCATGGGGAAAATAACGAACAAGGATCTCCTTGCCTTCTTTATAGCCCACCCAAAGCTATTCCAAGCTCTCAATGAGTTTACGGCTGCTAGAGCCAACTCCCCCGCAGACGACCCCTCTCCAGAGGGTGAAGTCAGTGCGGTCGTGTTCGCATNNNATGGCCCTCCTCCCCTGAGAGTGACAGCCCCCCCGACTCCCCGCAGTCCGCCGACTCCCAAGATAATGTCGGACCCTCCAGCGCTTCCCTCCCGGCTTCCGAGTCCGAGTCAGCAGATGACGCCCCCCCTGAGGAGGCGATGTCCACGGAGTCGGCCTCGGAGCCTGAGGGGGAGTACAAGGAGTTGCTGACTAAAGCCCAAAAGCGGAAACGGCGCAAAGGCAGCGCCGGTTCCGCCGGGTCAATCTCCCTGCCTGATGCCAAGGCACTGAATCAGGGCCCGAGCCCTCTCCCCCCCAATCCCCCGTAGCCCCCAAGTTCCCGGTGAAGTCCGGAAAGAACACATCCGCAAAAGTGGACGCCGCGACCACCGAGGTGGCCGCAGCGACCGCTAAAGCGAGCACCACATAAGCGAGCACGAGCGGTAAAAGCCGCGGTCGCAAACGCGAGCCCAGCAACCGCGAAAGCGGGTGGGGCCTGTTAAAGCGGATGTGGCTACCGCTAAGGCGGGCGCGGTCGCGGCCGCGGTGAGCGCGGCTAAAACTAACGCGGACTCTATTCCGATGGATAACGCCAGCGCCTCCATGGAGATCGACCCCGGGGTCGAACTGGCTAAAAATCCAAAACGTCCCCCCCGATTGTCTTACATGACCGCTTTAAGTGGTCTGGAGTTTTGAAACAGCTTAAAGCTAACCAAATCTCCATCTCACACGCAAAGACCATTAAAGATGGCACTCTTATTCAGCCTGAAACGATTAACGATCACAGGCGTCTCACAAAATACCTCACAGAGGTGTCCCTAGACTTTCACACATACGCGATCGAGGAGGAGCGCGTATTACGTGTAGTCATTTCAAATATCCCCGTTGAACATACTTCGGAGGAGATCTTAGAAGATCTCCTCGCGAAAGGTATTCCTGTCGAGTCTGTCGCTCGAATGACAAACGCAGCACTAAAAAAGACATATAATAAAGTGCACTGTGTTCTCCCTCTTACCCCTGAAGGTTGAAAGGTCTATCAGATTAAAGATGTATTAAGACTTCGCGACATTAAAGTCGAGGCCCCACATCGTAAAGCCTACCCCGGGCAGTGTCATAACTGCCAGAGGTATAGTCACTCCTCCCGTAGCTGTCATGCACAACCCCGGTGTTGTAAATGCCTCGGTTACCACCACCGGACTCTCCCCGTCCGATACCCCCCCCCCGCTTGTCACTTATGTGAAAAAGAGGGGCACCTGGCCAATTATAAGGGCTGTCTTAAGGCCTCTAAAAGATGTCAGGGGCCAAAACCCCCACAGGGTCTAACCCCCCCAAAGGGTCTAAGCCCCCGAAGGGGGCAAAGAAGGGCCTTAGACAGCATGCGCTGCCCCCACTTCCCCCCACTGGTGTCAGCGAGGAGGATATTGCCTATCTCAGGCAAGCCTACTTGCTGTCCTGCAGTAAGTCTGTTCTTACGCTAATTCAGAAGCTGAAGCTAGCTGCAGCTTCTGAAAAAACCGAGATCATAGATTATCACGAATCTATGATCTTACATTATACCGGCTTATCCAATGGCTTCCGAGGCTAGAGTTAAACCCAGATCCGTTCGTATTGTCACATTCAATACAGACGGACTGACGACTTATAAAAAAGCCGAACTCTGTGACTTTTTAGAAAAGCACAATGTTGATATTCTTCTATTGCAGGAGACTTTTTTAAAACCCTGTAATAGGTCCCCTAAAATTAGGAACTATAACCTAATTCGTAATGATAGGATAACAGGCCGTAAAGGCGGTACTGCTATCTATTACAAGAGGTCACTTCAATGTGTCCCTCTCGATCCTCCCACCCCTCTACAGCACTTAGAAGTCTCAGCTTGTAAGCTCTGTATGACAGGTCACCCCAACATCACTATTATCTCGGCCTACCAGCCGTCCTCCAAACCGCTGCTTTACAGCGACCTACAAACCCTGTTTGACCCCAATGACCCCGTCATTGTCGCAGGTGACCTCAATAGCCGCCATTCCGACTGGGGCGATTTTATCCGAAATCGCAACGGTCTTATCTTAGCTAGTTTCTTAGAGTCAGAGGGTGTAGCCTTTACTGCCCCCCCCGACCCGACCCGCCATGCACCTATGTCGCACAGCGGGCCGGTACAACGTCCTAGCATGTTAGATTTAGCACTCTATAAAAACGTCTCTCTAACCTTAGGGATGACAAAGACGTTAAACGAGTTAGACTCAGACCATAGACCAGTCTTATTAGATTTGGCCCCCATGATAATATCATTATACCTAAAAAGATAATAGATTATAATCTTCTGCGAATTAATCTCTCAAACCTACAGTCGAACCACCTCGACAGCA
>LUGF01053217.1:325766-336104 GCA_001625245.1 Calycopis cecrops
GTGTATGAGACCCTCATGGAGGAGCGGGTCGGGGGCTCCAAGCCGTACCTGCAGCCCGCGCTGCTGGCGGAGGAGCACCACCGCGCCCGGGACAAGGCGCTGCTCGCCTTCCACTCCAAGAAGAAGATGGGCGGCGACGAGTTGGAGGAGTCTTACAGTGCCAAGTTAATTAAGGTATCGTAGCATTCATGAATTCTTAATTTTGTTTTCTTTTTATAATACCGTAAATGGATAGAAAAGGATACGATAGACATAAAGGAAGAATTTGAGAGAAGAATTAGCTCTATTCTCGAAAAATTAAAAAAATTGGTTCTGCTCCTCAGCGAATTGCTGTCGTAAGTATGGCGGCCAACTCTTATCGGAGTGTCTGTAACTATTTCTCCATCCTAGCATTGCTCGCCGGTAGCTTCTTCTTTTGCTCTGAGGCTGTTCTTTTCAGTAGCACAGCAGTGGCTTTCTGTATAGTCGTGATGGCTTTGTTCAACGCCCTTACACAATTGCCGCTTAGGTGATTACATTTCTTGGTGACACTTGAGATAGCCGCCAGATTTTCCGTTCTTTCTTGATCTCGGCGCCCAGCGAGTTCGCACTTCTGTCATTTCTCCCGTAACAACTTCTCCAGAGCGTGTTTTCTCAGATATTCGTGGTTTCTAAATTATTGGTGTTTTTTGCACTGCTTTGCATCTCTCGATATGGATGCCGCATCCGAACTTTGTCCAATGACAGTGTAACTATATCGCAGGAGCTGGAGGAGCAGTACGAGCTGTACCGCGTACGCAACGACAACAAGAACCTGCTGAAGAAACTAGCCACGCCGGCGGTGCTGATGGGACTGGCGCTGCTGTGCTACGCGCTGGAGGTGCTCTCCTCCACGCTGGGCCTGGACCCGGTGGCCTCGGTCGCCAACCTGCTGGTGGTACTCGCTATCTTGCTCATTCTTGCCTGGCTCTACTCCAGGTGAGAACTGTTGTTGTTTTTAATTTAATTAATTTTATTTTAAATATTAATAGAGCTAACCCTACTTGATATCGATCTAATTCTTCTTCGGTTTTACCTGGACTCGTGAAATTTGTATAGATTGTAGGTATAGATTGTATAGATAAAGAAGCATTGCAATGATACAGGACTCTATCGAAACTCTGCTTTCCATCCGTCTGTCAATATTATAAATTACTTAATAAAAATATTAAATATTTGCCTTAATAGTACAAATAAAAAAAATAGTAAATTATAGTAATATTTTGATAAAAAAAAATATAAACATACTTAAATGTAGTTCTTTTCATACACAATGTTTTCTAGGCTCGTTCTTGGCCGGTTTTTATGTTACTTCATTGTCCCTAATCAACTTCATTCTAAATTTTATCAATATCCGTCAAGTAGATAGAGTAGGTACTTCACGGATTCGGGACCTGAATAAAATTTGGCACAGATTACGTGAGGGAATGATAAACTCCAATGTTTGTTTTCAGAGCGACTGGAAAGTTCGACGAACAGAGAATACAACTGGATGAAATTGCGGAGCAGGTCGGTAGTTTGGGATACAAAGTGCTTAATAATATTCCTTTAAAAGATCTTCATCGTATCATCCAAAGTCATAGACACAGTAAGTGCTGGTGATGTTACTTGAAACCTACATGCGAGATCATACGAGAGAGATAATGAAACAAAAGTAGATGAATGAGGCGCTGGAGTGGAAGTCCGCTTAAAGTTTAGTGGTGATCCAGTACGTAGTTACCTGTATATGTACCTGTATGCTGCGTGTACACGCATAAATATACGTAACATTACATCGTTGGGAGCTGTCGTGTCGCGCTGAGGCATGAGCGACACAGATGTCTACCGACAGGAACCGAGGCACAGGACACATCTACACTGGAAGTCGAGGACAGGAAGACGATATTAATTGTGTACACCTATATTATATTAAACATTATTATTATATCAGTAAGTTACTACTTACCAAATTAAAAATAATAATTTCAGGTTCTCAAACAAGTGTTGCAAGTAGTTGGGCAACAGACGATGGCGACAGTGATATCGAGCAGTCTGAACCAAGAGAAGAAACAATCTTAGTTGTAGGAGACATGTCCCCGACACCAAGCCGCCTCTCTGTCGAGTCTGAACCCTGGGAGGGAGAGCACACGCGGCAGGCGGCAGCGCACTCCATCTGTCAATCAGAACCACTGCTTGTATTCTCTAGGGGAGTTTCCTAAACGGTTGACAATTTTATATTATAAATTTAATTCTTATGCTACTTAAGATTAAGCTAAGATGAGAACGCTTTTCTTCGAATTTCGACTGAGGTAGGTACATAGTAAATTAGATATTGGGAGAACCTGGCTGGCTAAAATATGCTGGCAGGAGTCTTTGTCCGTTGTTACTACACTAGCAAACATTCACTTAATATGTTATTCAGTAATTTTTGCAAACCTCAGTCGTCAGGGAGGACAATCTCGAGGAAGGACTATAAAGTGCCTTGAGGCGTTTGACGCTAACTCAGTGACGTAGCTAGAAGCTGCTGCGCCGTGGCATTCCTGGGTTTGTTTAGTTACGTCACTATATTATATATACTACTATATTCCCACAGTACCTATTTCGGAATTTACGTAGTCTGTGATTGTGCGTGTATATTGTAATGTGTATATGTATATCGGGAGATTTCATGTTTTATATTGTTGTTACTGTCTCTTCTTTATAAGTCTATTTTTGTACATTTAATAAATATTTTTATATTATGAATAAAACAAACTACTTAATCATGATTCGTTGTTTTCCTTTTGTCTGGCGTGAATCTTGGATCTCCTAGATCGTCTAGTTTAGTTTAAGTTACTTCATTTTCTTCAGATTTTCCTGTTGGTTTTTACTATGATTTATTAAAATTTTATATTATCACTAGCTTCCGCCCGCGGCTTCGCCCCCGTGGATTTCAGACTTCAAAAATTATTCAAAATTTTAACTTATTATGTTATTCTGATATGAAAGCTATATTAATGTAAAGTTTCATGAAAATCCGTCCAGTAGTTTCGGAGATTAGCCCGAAAAAACGGACAAACCTTCGGCCGGTCCTTCAAAAGAGTTATCGACAGAGCAAAGTCTGAATACGTGGGTAGAATTGGCGAAAACTAGTGCGCCTTCCCTCAGGAACACGTGCTTTTTTGGTCTCTCGCTAAGGCTATCCTTGGGAATTTTGCTCAGCCGTCCTTACCATCTCTGCACCGGAGTGATGACTCGTTGGCCCATGCCGCAAGAGAGAAAGCCGATCTCCTGGGCTCTCTTTTTGCGTCCAACTCCACTTTGGTTGACCAAGGAACTCCACCACCCAGCATTCCGCGGTGCGAACACTCCATGCCGGACATTAAGTTCCGGCAGAGTTCTGTGCGTAAAGCACTACTTTCCTTGGACATCCATAAGTCGAGTGGGCCCAATGGCATCGCACCGATTGTGCTACGGACATGTGCTCCGGAGTTGGCGCCGGTGTTGACGCGTCTTTTCCGATACTCCTACTCTGTCGGCGTCGTGCCAAGCTCCTGGAAGACAGCTTTAGTGCACCCGATCCCAAAGAAAGGCGACCGCTCGAATCCATCCAACTACCGACCAATTGCTATTACCCCCTTGTTTTCCAAAATTATGGAATCTGTCATAAACTGCCAGCTCTTGCGTTATTTAGAGGAACATCAGCTACTCAGCGACCGTCAATATGTTTTCCGTAAGGGACGTTCGGCTGGAGACCTACTAACCTATTTAACGCACCGGTGGGCGGAGGCAGTTGAAACGAAGGGGGAGGCACTGGCGGTTAGTCTGGATATAGCGAAGGCCTTTGATCGGGTATGGCACAAAGCGCTCCTTTCAAAGCTTCCCTCGTATGGACTACCCGGGAAATTATGCGATTGGATCACTAGTTTTCTGACAGATCGTAGCATTAAAGTCGTTGTCGATGGTGCATGCTCGGACCTCAAATTGGCTGGTGTTCCGCAAGGCTGTGTTTTGTCTCCCACACTCTTTCTTCTGCATATTAATGACATGCTGCAAACCAGCGGCATTCATTGCTATGCGGATGACAGTACTGGTGATGCAATATACACTGGCCGCACCAATATTTCCCGGGAATACGTCACCGAGTATCGGAACAAACTTGTGTCCGAAGTCGAATCTCTGTTAGACAAAGTCTCGGAATGGGGACGACTTAACTTAGTCCAATTTAACCGCACTAAGACACAAGTTTGCGCGTTTACCACTAAAAAAACCCCATTCGACGTGTACCTATCCTCGTCTTCAGAATACTCCCCTACTAGCCTCAGCTAATATCGGTATACTTGGTGTCGACATATCGAGTAACGTTCAGTTCCGCGGTCACTTGGAAGCGAAGGCTAAATTTGCCTCTAAAAAGCTGGGTGTTCTCAGCAGGGCGAAGCAGTACTTCTGCTACAACTATACAAAGCACAGGTACACATGGAGTACTGCTCTCACCTTTGGGCCGGAGCCCCTCAATATCAACTTGCTCCATTTGACCGCATCCAACGTAGAGCGGCTCGAATCGTTGATGATCAATATGTATCCGATCGGCTTGATTCTCTGGCGTTACGGAGAGATGTAGGCTCGCTCTGCATTTTCTACCGTATTTACAACGGGGAGTGTTCCGAGGAGTTGTTCGGATTAATACCCGCAGCGAAGTTCCACTTTAGGACATCCCGGCAGAACTCCAAGTGCCACCGCCACCACCTAGATGTCCCAAAGTATACAATTGTGCGTTTCAGGGGCAATTTCTTACCACGCACAAAATCACTTTGGAACGAGCTGCCACAGTCGGTATTTCCGAACCTATACCACCTGGGGTCCTTCAAGAAAAGAGCTTACTTATATTTAAAAGGCCGGCAACGCACCTGCAAAGCCTCGAGTTTTGCAGATGTCTATGGGCGGCGGTAGTCATCTACCAACTGCTCGTTTGCCCCTTATCCTATAAAAAAAAAACAGACAAACAAAAAAATTAAAAATCATAGAAGTGTTCTGTTACTATTTTAAAATCGCCCCCAATTAGTTTTTCGTAAATATATTCAATGTACAGACACTAAAACTTTACTGTTTTATTATATGCATAGATATAGGTATTTCAATCATTTGTTCTAGACATTTCTCGTCACTTAAGTAAGATCTATAAAACTGATTTTTAATTTTAACGGTAGAGGGCGTATCAGTGCCAAACGCGCACCGACAGGTCATCACACACACAGTGAATATGGTGAAAAGAAACAAGTATTCGAAATTCAATATTTACTTTCAATCTCTTAAACCATAAAAAGAATTTTCAATTACAATTATAAATTATACAAAGAAAAACAATGTGGAAAGAGAACAACTTTGCGATAAACAAATATTACAGCGCTGTGTCTCGGACACAGCGGCATTAGACTCTGAACATCGACAACAATATAACTGTCACAATAGTTAAAACACTTTACAATTGGCACATAGGGGACTCGTGGTCGGATATGTCTTTTTATATACACGCAACCAACACCCGGAGACTGAGCTGTAAATCATTTCCTATCTATCTATCCTTTTGTACACATGATTCTAATTTTAACAAGCTTCATGAGTGATATCGTGGTTATTTATTGATTAAATTCTAATGTAGCACATATGATATCTATAAAGAATAAATAATATATAAAACAATAGGGCGGAAGATCAGAATCATTTAACATCATAAGAACAGTTTCATTACATTATACACCTCCTGATAGGTCGATAAAGCCTGCCTGGAGAACTCAACCACAATATAATATTACCAACTACATGAAAATACCACCACCATCTATGTGAAATGGAAATAAAGTTATTGTTATTATTATAATATGTGGACAAACTTTAATTAAACATATTAGACTGCCTTATTGTTGCCCATTCTTCTTTGATCAACTCACTGATATAATTGTTTATTTAATAATGATGCTTGTCAAATATTATCATTATTCATAAGTTTATTTAGATCCAAGTATTTATAAAATATAAATGTGATCAACAATTTTGGGTCCCTTGTTTTATTACACTTTTATATAAAAAAAACAAATAACAATACTTTTGAGACTCACTAGACTGTCGATTTTGTAAATAAAATAAAATAAAATAAAATGACATATTTTTTATAAATATTATAACATGGGATGTTTAACATGTTGATTTAGGGATTCTCTTATTTATACCTATCTTCACACACGAAGTATAAGCGAAACATTGAATAAGCAAAATATTTCATTATTAAAATGAAAAACCTTTAATAATTAGAATTCTTAAACATGGTGGCCTGTATTCAAGAGTCCTATAAACTTCTAAATTTAGATAACATTAAATGATATTAAAATAATAGCCCAGTCTCATACAACATACAATAAAGATGGATTTAAGTACAAATTGTGTGCTACGCAACAAGTGAAAATTAAGAATAAGCTTTGTCATTTAAAAAGGGAATCTTGCTATTAATGTTTTTGTTTGTGCAATACTAGACTTACGACCAGATGATTCACAATATCATCTTTCATAGATTATACTCATTTACATATATCTAATGAGTTACATATGTCCAAATAACATAAGGTTTAACATATTGGACCTTGCAATTAGTTAAAAGAATTGAGCAGGTGAACATATTAGATTTTGTTTTTCAAATTTAACTTAATGGGAAAAAAAATAAAATCATATACACATGCATTTTCAGTTATCTTCATCTGTGCTTTAGCTAGCTAGTCTTGGATTTTGATAGTCTTAACAATATATTTAACTTGACACATAATATATATCGTTTTTTATATTTGTAATAAATAAAAAGATGTAATGATTGCACATGATCGTAATCTCTACAAACTGTCCAGTCCGTCATGTCAGGTAAAATTAAGGAAGTTATTTAAAATATATACATATATGTGTATGTTACATTTGTTACTTTCATGATTTCAGTTAATACTTATATCAAAATTATTCTAGCGTTATTGCTTCATCAATCTAGTGTTGTATGTTTATTGACTAATAAATTAACTGTTCACACTTACATTAGATTCAGGAGCATGAATACAAAACAACGTGTTGTTGTCAGCTGCATTGAGATTGATAAAGCAACAAACAATTATCACTATATTTAACAATAAATTTCTCTATGACTGTACAACACCCACCTTCACCAGTCACCACTGCTACCGTAAAATTTGACAAAACTAACCAACTATTATTTAAAAACACATAAAAAATTTCCCATCAGTTTCTGTTATCACTAATCACTTTGTTCTCGTTCCTCACACACGCACTTCTTCACTACATACAATTATTGCTGGACATCACTTTTGTAGTGTACCAGTAGCTTGACACAGCTTGTTGAATTTAGTATTGAGCGTCGCACTAGATAAATCAAGTGGATATATTTCTTGAAGCAATTGCACTCAGGTAGTCGATTCCTTTGAAATAAATCTGTACTACCAAGTATTGCTTCGTTTTCGATTGGCACTAACGCTAGCACAAGCCCTCCGATTCTTCTATCTCCAATCTAAGATTTCACCTACATCAAATAGGGTCATCAATAAAAGACTATCCAAAAAAATTTAAAACCTATGTCACAACCCTGTATGTTTGGCAAGTCATGACTCCGCTCAAGTCTCTTGCGGTGTTCCTCCACGGATGGCTGCCTGTATCGAGTCCAGTTCATGAATTTGAATACAAAACGACCACCGGGCTCGTGGACTCCCGGTGTGGTCCCGACCGGTCGGCTTTGTGTGGAGAGCTGAGTATTGTCACCGCCGGCCGGGATCTGCCCGGGTGTCGGGGCCCGACAGTCCGCGTGCGTGTGAGGGGCGCCGGCGCGGGGGCAACATCACAAGCTCTTGTGCTTGCCGTTGGCGCGCGCGGAGTCTTTGAGGCTGGCGCTGGAGACCGAAGGGCCCAGCGTGCGGTCCGCCGCCGCCGCCGCCGCGTGTTCCATGCCCTTCTCGAGCCCGGCCTGGTACATGGGCTTCATCACCTGCAACAGTTCACACGCGTCACAACAGAATCTCAGGAGGATATTAAAACAAGATTTAATTGTGTATTTCTCCTTACATTATCCCACATCCAGTTGGCTATGTCGTCTATGGTGACTCCAAACTCCCTCATCTCTCCGCTATACCTGAAATAATTTAACATTGTATAATAGATTTTATATAATAGATTCAATAATTATTTGTTTTACATCATATATATTGTGGTCATATACATCTTTTCCTAGGCGGCGCTACAGGGTTATTTTTTGGTCACTGGCCAAATGTTAAAAATAAGGAAATAAACGTCAATCCAAGAGTGTGTTTAAAATTTTATCGTCTAATTTTGATATTTTGTTAACAAAACATGGATTTGAAATGGTCCGTAAATCGCACACGATCGTTAGCCCTCGAAGAGGGTATCGAACTCAAACAACTGATTGTATTTCGCATCCACTTTAATGGGCTATTTTCCAAGTTTTTACAAACCACTCCAGAATGTTTATCAGTGATCAAGAAACTAATACAACCTTTTGTTTTTATTTCTGATAAGTATTTAACTCAAATTTTGAAATTGAAGACTCATAATTTATAAAACCCACGAAAACGCTTCTTTGGTAAAATAGCGTCTTGGGACGTATTAGCTTTTATGTTCGAAAATGACTGCCAGTACTTACTATTTAGAACTTTTTTGTTATTGTCAATAGACAAATCCATAAGATGAGCTAGAAATTTGACAAGTGGCTAGTAATGAATGAATGAATGAAATATTATACTTTATTGTGCTTTTACAGAAGAAGAAGAAGAATTACAGAATACAGGGAAAAAAAAGTTAGATTTTAAAGTAATTAACTGGTACTATCAGTAGATTTTTAAAAATAGATTTTAATATAAAATATTGATTATTTACAAATTATTTCACTACATAATATTTTTAAAAATCATATTAATGAAATATTACATTCAATAAGTTTTTACTTTTAATTCTGGAAAATAGCCCATTGTAACTGTTTATATATTTATTGTAAACTAATTTTCATTAAATGATTATATTTGTTAATCTTAAGATTTAATTGTGTATGAATAATTGTGGTATGGTTAATTTTAATAAAAACAACAGATTTAAGTTTTCCATTCATACTTTGGCGAGCTTAAAACGGTTTTATTAGATTATTTATTTCTGTAAGTTAGAATAAAATAGACATCTCTAAAGAGCATTCAAACATTTGAAATCGACATTTCGAAGGTCACGTTCAACGCACCTCTGCAAGGTCAGGTAATAAGCCGCTCGTGCTGCGTGACTATGAGGTATATTATTTGCTAAGTAGAAATGTATTTTATTCATTTATATATATATTATTTTTTTATTTTATAAATCGAATGTATTATCGATTCTGAACTCAATCTCTGTCAAGTCTTCAATAAATAACGTGCGGTCAGTGCGCTCACCTGATGTACGCCCACAGCGCCAGCGTGAGCAGCGACACGCCCATGACGAGGTTGCACAGGTTTGCGAGCGGGTACAGCCCCACGAGCCCGAACACGCCGCTCAGCACGTAGAAGAACAGGGCGACGGCGAACAGCACGGACGGCGTGCGCGCCGCCTTGAAGATGTTCTTGCTCTCGTTGTGCGCGCGGAACTGCTGGAACTGCTCCTCCAGGTCCTGCGCATCCACACAACATTACTGCTACTGTTGTTATTACTGTTAGAGAAAGAGCCCGCGAGCGCCACACTTTCGTCATTTTATAAAAACTAAAAGTTTCCCTTCGCATGTCCCCAACACAGGTAAAAACTCTCGCCGAACATTTTTTTTATTATTTATAATTTACTATACACAGACATTAATTTATATGGAGTTTACTTTAGCAGATATAAATATTATACTTTAATTACTATTTTTTTTAATATAGCAACAATATTTGTACCACAGAATCCTATCATTGTGAATCATGTCATTCTTAACTTGTTCCTTGTGCCCTAAGTGTGTAAGCTCGCTCATTAAATATCTTCCGCCACATTAGCTGTTATCCTTTTTATACAAAATATTATCCATTAATAAATTATAATTATAATTTCGCTATAGCATAAAAGCCTCATTTTATATATTATGTCACTAGCTGGTGCAAGCATAGTTCTATTCATATATCACTGTACTTTTCTGTTTCCTAGCAATCGATCTTGAAAAAGTAAAGCCTGTTCAAAATATAAAACCATACATTGTAGTTCGATAATCTATTAAACAACATATTAAACATAGATGCAGTCTCTGTTTCGGACTCTTCCACATGTGACTTGGACAACTGCATTCCCCCGAATATCACACTCAATCACTCGCTT
>LUGF01053251.1:15091-42826 GCA_001625245.1 Calycopis cecrops
TTCGTTGTTGGTGACGAGACAAGAGAGATGGATAGCAGGTGGGTGAGCGGGACATTCGTTGTTGGTGACGAGACGAGAGAGACGGATAGCGGGCGGGTGAGCAGGACATTCGTTGCTGGTGATGCTATGAGAGAGACGAATAGCAGTCTGATAGTACCTTCTTGAAGAGCGTGACGGTGAAGAGGCCGTGGTCGGCGTCCTGGTACACGAGCTGAGTGGAGCGCGGCACGATCATGTTGGTAATCTTCTCGTAGTGGGTGTTCCATTCCTGGAATAGCGCCCTGGAACACACACACAATTTTAAGTCCCAACTTTTCGCGACTTCATTCTAAACGGCATTAGGACAGGTAATAAAATTACACTTGTGCACAAGTGTGCTACTAAATATAGGTTATTTTTCACACCCACATCCGCACATATCCCTCATATGTGTAAAATAACCTTAGTTTTTTTGCTAGACAGAAGAAGTATCAAGGGAGGAACATGCCTTTACTAAAAGTAACCTGGCGCGCTGGCGTCATCGCATATATACAGGGTTATTTTTTGGTCACCGGGCAAATTTTAAAATAAGGAAGTTAACATCATTCCAAGCGTGTGTTTTAAATTTTGTCGTCTAATTGTAATATTTTGTTAAATAAAATCGATTTGAAATGGTCTTTAAAAATACAGCGATCATGGTTCATACGCGAAATGTATCGACTTCAAGGTCAGCGACGTCAGGCGAGCGACACTAGCAAGTCATATGCTACGCGGTGACCAAGAAACATGTTTATAACATGGGACAAAATATATAATATATAAATCATAAATCGAATGTATTATTAATTCTGAACCTAACCTGAAAATTTGGCCGGTGACCAAAAAATAACCCTGTATAAACACAACAAGTTCATTACCACTACTATATTAATCCTACTAATATTATAAAGGCGAAAGTTTGTAAGAATGTTTGTTACCCTTTCACACAAAAACTACTGAATGGATTTTCATGAAACTTTACAGTGATATAGCTTTCATATCAGAATAACATATATAATAAGTTAAAATTTTGAATCATTTTTGAAGTCCGAAATCCACGCGGGCGAAGCCGCGGGCGGAAGCTAGTAATAGATAATTATAATAATAACTTTATTTCCATTATTATATTATTATACGATGACGATGACCTTAATATGCGATTTTAATCCCTTTGAGTTACTTTGCATTTTCTTCGAAGTTACATAATATATATTTTTATTTTCAAGTATGTATACGTATTTTTAATCTATTAACTAAAAAGTTTAATATCTATGAGTCTTGTCACCAGTCAGCCTTTACATGTGTTAATAATGTAATGTGATTCAATAGAAGTAAAGTCGTCGTAGCTGCAACCCTGCCGGGAAGTGGCAACACTGCTTGTTCCACACCTGGCCATATTGGATCCACCAAATCTAGTCAGATTATGAGTTTCTCGAAGCCTGAGTTTTACTTACTTGGGCACGATAACCAGCAGCGTGGTGAGGTACTCGCTGTCCAGTATGAAGTGCTCCTTCTTCACCAGGTCAGCCAGGTTGCGGGTGAGCAGGCTCCCGCTGGAATTATAGCGTTTCTCATCATTTCATGACTTTTTTCGGAGGGACCTCTTACAGGTGGCAGTATGTTTCGACTGCCTAATTCTATTCACCGGACTAGTGAAGACTATCCTGTCTTCGGGTTCAGGGAGACGAAAGGTGGACAAACTCACTCTTTTCCCGCAGCTTGGAAGAATATGCAATGGATAAGTTTGTAGATGTAGTATAATATTTTAAATTGTAGATGACATAAATAATTATATGAAAAATTACTATTGATACCTATATATACAAGGTTGATAAAAGTGAGAGGCATTAAATGAAACCACATATTTAGTGTATCATTTCCAGGCTACACAACAAATTGGAGCAATAGTTTAACCACAGGAATTTTTTAAAGTTTTTTAACCTTTTTACCTATTTACGCTCATTTCATGCCATATGCCATGGAGGTGGGAGGGAGAAAGGAGAGCAGCGCATCTGTATAGCATCTATACAGATGTTTATGGGTGTCGGTAGTCATGAGAATGGCACATAAAAATATATAAAATGCCGCCTGTAAAAGTTTGTTTATGATATAAGTAGGACGAAGTTGTTTAGTATAGACTATATTCCTACAATATTATAAATGTTAATGTAAGTTTGTGTCTTACGCTTTCACGCCAAAACTACTCAACTATTCATCATGAAACATTGTACACTTATTCTTAGAGCTCCTTCAGTTTTACGGCTCTTAGATTTAAAAACTAAAGACAGATTCTAATTAATGTTTTCGTCTATTAGGAAAGCTAAATATAGAATATCTATTTAACTCTATAATAGTAACTTGAATGGCCCATAGGCAGCTTGTTTTGTGTACTACGATTTATGGTTAGCCGCCGAGAGCAGAAAAGTGTGCCACCTTATAGCATATCATTGGCAATACATGGATTCGGCCGTGTCTTGACTCGTTAACTTATGAGATACGCATCATCTGTCAACTCCGGTTTGTCCCTAGTGTCCTACTTCCACTATGTTGTGGACTTTAGTTGTAAACATGTCACTTACGTCTGTTTCTTCTCCAGGTGCTGCAGGTTGCCCTTGAGCGAGTTGTACGCCTGGGACTTGGTCCTTAGATCGGTGTCGATTTGCCCCACCTGTAACGATAATATACATTACTGGAGCGTACTTGTTCAATTAATTTATTAATTAACAAACGGTACATGAATACGGTGTATGATGACAGCTGTGCAGTCGCGTTTCGTGCGGTAATTATACGGGGGCCCATATAAAAGGGAGGAGCAAGGAGTGCTACACATATGTACAAGCTCTAACCGGATGTCTATGGGCGTCGGTAGTTATGAAAATGGCTCCGACTGCTCGTGGACCCCTTAAAACGAAACGGCTCCCGTAAGGGAGAATGAGAGAACCCTTAAATTAAGCGAAAGCCTGAAGTCTTCTCGGTCGTCCGGTGGTTAGCGGGCCTCCTAACTTTTCTTTTAACAGGTGTGCCACAAGGTTCAAACCAGGGGCCTTTCTCTCACTCTTGAGACTCAACTATTTTACCTATTGTTAAAGGAATGCGAAAAGGGGGTTTGTGGATCTATGCAAGTGCGTCACAAAAATATATGGGGGTGATACCTGGCTTGCTGTTGACTGTTGAGGTCCTCAACCGAAAATGAGACTACTAATATGAGGTCATTTCAGCATGGTGGCCCGTCAAGACTTACATAATTATATGAAAAATTAATATTGACGCCTATATATACAAGGTAGTTAAAAGCGAGAGGCATTAAATGAAACCACATATTAAGTGTATCATTTCCAAACTACACAACAAAAATCTGATCAATCGGAGCAATAGTTTAACCACAGGAATTTTTTAAAGTTTTTCTCACTTCGTACACGCTGTATCCTCAGCTGATCGAGCGCTCGGCCGCCCTTAGTCCGCCGGGATCATTCACCCCGTACGAGGTGTAGCCGACCGGTACAAAGCATGTTTACATATTTTCGCTATTTAACTTGTTTGAAAAAAGTATTTTCGTATACTTGTCGTAAACTTATTTTTAATAGTTTCGGATTAACTGTAGGCTCTTACCCCTTTATTAATAAACATAGAATAACTCTATCCAAGGAATAACCTTGTAATAAACTGACATCTGTCAAATTCCATAATAAAAAACACAAAAAAAGTATGGAATTTGACAGATGTCAGTTTATTACCAGGTTATTACTTGGATATAGTTATTCCATGTTTATTAATAAGGGGGTTATAGTATATGTGGTTTAATTTATCAATTTTGTATACTTACAATGGTTTGTGGAGGTCATCAGTCAAAATGAAATATCGCTTCTTCCTACCTTAACAATCTCATAAGCAGTATTTTTTGTTACAAATATAGGATTTTACCCTTGACAAATTTGTTTTACTATTTTTTTCCAATTATTTTGAATCTGAAACAAGCACATACCTGTTTGCTGATGATGTCAGCGATGTTGCGAAGGCTCTGCTTGATGGGATACTTGGCCATGTCCCATTGGAAACGGGTCAGATAAGTGGGCAGGTCACCTGAAATTATCAAATCACACATTTAGTTTAGTGAATCCAATATTTAGATTCTAGTTAAAACAAATATTTGGCATCTATGTCTTTGAATCAGGAGGACGAGCGCGGACAGATAGAATCTATTTTCAAAACATAATAATTAATAACACCAGAAGAAACGACATAGATAACCGAATGGATCTAAAATTGACTATGGTTTCAAATAATGTTGTCATTGATTTTATAAATATTTGTAGACGTAACATTTCTAGGCGTGTGCGTGTGCGATACGTTGATAGAACATAAAACTGTTTCGGAGCAATGCCGGAAGAGCTTCGCACCTTCAATAAAATCTCAATTACCCAGCATATAAATCATATTTACGATATTATGACGCGTTTGTGCCAATAAAACGTCTGCAAACGGGTTCTTTCAATCATACCTAGACATATGCACATTAAAGTATATTTTTATGAACATTTTCGTTATGATGTCTAACGTTTCGGACTTACCCATTACTGCTTGTGTTTATTTATATGGAATTTGACAGATGTCAGTTTAATACTAGGTTAACGCTTGGATAAGTTAATCTATGTTTACTATTAAGGAGGCCAAAGACAGAATATTTAGTATGAATATATGAAGTAGGCCTTTTTGATTGATTGATACATCAGCCACGTCAAAATTTAAGGGACACTTAAAAACTACAAGAGAAGATTTAGTGAGAACAAATGAAGTAGGATCATCTTTTCATTGATGCAACAGCCAAGTCATAATTTAAAGTAATCGTGAGCCTATGTGAAATAAAAAAAACGGATGTGAAGTTGTGTTTGCCAAGTATTTGCTTTAACTAAGTGGTTAGCTTTTAACATTTATTTTTCGTGTACAACTAAATTCATATTATGTTTTGTACGAAATTATTTTAATCATAATTGTAAATAAATTAATTTGATTCAATATAAAAGTATGTTTAAAATTTATAAAGTCACCATTCATGATTTCAAATGATTTCGTTTTCTCTAACACAATTCACATAACAGACATTTCTTTTGTAGATGTTTTATGAAATATTTTATTACTTAAAAATAAGTAATAAAACATTTCGATCGTATATTTCAGTAGCAAAATTTAATCCGGTGTAAGTGCTAAAATAAAATAAAGCTAAATAAAAAACCTCATGCACTTTACAATGACCAAAATGAACATCTATAAAAAACACTTCAAACAACTATATTATAAAACTACATATTCAAAAACGTACATAGAAATAACAAGTTCTACAGATAAATTTGTACTGTAGGTACCTATTTCATACAAATAACAACTATATAATATCACTCACATACTCATACATTACACGTACACACACTACAAGTGCTACAGTTAAAGCCAATCAAATAATCTCGTTATAAGGAGTTTTATATATAAAATATGTCTTAGAATATACAAGATCGAAAAAAGCAGATTCAGTAAGGAGACAGTTAATATAATAATAGTTAAGGCTAGAATCCACAGATTTCCCCCTGTTAATTTATCTATTACAAATGTTAAAACTACAGCTAAAGATCGTGGTTAAAGTAGCAAATATTCAAAAATCCAAAATTTTTATTCAATTTTAAGAGTTTCAAATGTAACAATCTAATAGTTAGATGCATGCGCTATATTTTTATAACTAACTCTAAGAAACTACACAAAATACAAACACGTACATGCAGTCTCATAATGCCTTACTAATAAACCGCTGTTTTATATATTATTATATTTGTTATTTTTAATTTGTACATTATACCTTTTAATTGCCGACGAACTTGAAGATAAATAAAGACATTTAAACGCCATAGTAAAGTAAAAACAAAATTAACATAGAAACATTTATTTCATCCTATTAATATTACAAATGCAAAAGTTTGTATATTTGTTTGTTTGTTTGTTACTCCTTCACGCAAAAACGGCTGAACCGATTTTCATGAAATTTGGCACACACATAGAAGGTAACTTGGATTAACACAGGATTTTTTATCCTCTATCGTGTTCCTATGGGATGCCATGGGACGATTTTCCACAGGATAGAAATTTACTCGGGTGAAACAGGTAGTTTATTTATAAAGAGAAAAAATGTCTAGAGCTGTCATGTAGACCTACAGTCATTGTACGAGTCCAAAAGCGAACTGGTGGCTATGGTTCATTAGAGTTCCAATCACTTCCAACGAAATCTTTCTGCAAAGTTTGATCTCCTAAGTACGTTTTAAAACAAATCACGTTTAAATTTGATGGTTTGCGATATCTTATGAGAGAGATCATGTGATTCTTCAAACCCTGTCATTAGATCAGCTTGACATATGTTAAATTGTAGCCCAACCGAATACTGCAGGTGGGTCAAATTGACCTTGTATTTGGACATGCTCGACAACGGGACAGATGAACTTAAGAAGCTTGCAAGCATTTTCAGTGCAACATGTGGACTGAAATTACATAAGGCAGACATCACAAGCAAAGGTGTGCATTTTCACGCGCGTATTAAGTAGTTAGGTAAGGTAAGGTTTAACATTCGTGATTTTTAGGGTTCCGTATCTCAAAGAGAAAAAACGGAACCCTTATAGGATCGCTTTGTTGTCTGTCTGTACGTCTGTCAAGACCTTTTTCTCTAAAACGCGTAAAGGGATTAAGCTGAAATTTTTGTCAAATACGAAGGTCAGTTACGTCTTGATGCCTTGAAAAAATTACTACTAAGTTAACGCAATAAAAAGTTATAGCCATTTATGCACAAATTTTGTATGAAAATGCACTTTTTGAAAACCTATAAGGGTACTTCCCGTTGAGCTAGAATTCTGAAATTTGGCAAGAAGTAAGACCAGTATACATATAGGAATAAATCTAAAAATTGGTAAATAAAATTTATATCACTGGAAAAATCATAACCAACTTATGCATGCAGTTCGTTTCATACTAAATGTATGCAAGCACCCGCATATATAAGTTTGTCAACTTGTCGCAGGGAAGTGTAATTTTCCCAACGACTATTACTTTTGCTCATACCTCCCGTTCCTACTGAACCCTCGGTGTGCGTGTCCGACTCGCACTTGGCCTGGTTTTTTTTGTGCTTACATGAAATTGTATTTATTTTGCAGATTTTTTATGGCTTATACTTTTAAACGTATGTAGTGGAATTACAAGTGATTAGATTTTTTTTACGACAAATATGTAGGTTTGAAGAATATGAATGAAATACCTGGATATCGATATGGCTGATAAAACAAGTTTAATTTAATTTTAATAATATTAATAGCGTAGGACGAATTTTGTTCCAGTGCTTAAGTATGGGACAATAGCTGTACTTAGAAGGTTATGGGACTTATATTGCAGACATGAAAGTGCAGAAAAACAAAGAGGAAAAAAAGAAAAAAAAATGAAGTAAATGCCTATCAAAAATAAATAAATTTTAATTATTGTACTAATTTACATTACGACGTGTATAAAGAACGTCCTATTGTGTATTGCATTTATTTACAAAAAGATTTTTATTTCTATATCTACATAGTTAAACTGTATTTTCCTTTTTTATACTTTCAGGAAAAAAAAAGGTTTTTTTTATTTCTTTGTATCGAATAGGCTCCAAACTTAGTGAGCAGATGTTAACTTTCTACTAATACAAAGCTACATTCTCAACATAGGCTATACTTTAGTATTTTTGATGCCCAACGAAGTGGTTATACGTACGGGAGTAGGTATACGTACGGGAGTACGTACTTATGTTTTGATAAGCCACGCCAGTGGTCATGTCTAGACAATCACTTTCATACACATTCACATACTCTCATAAAACTTGCATTGAAAATGTTCGGCTATGCAGCAAAACTACTAAACGTAAAATCTTAAAAAAAAACATACAACAGATTTTTTTTCTTTTTGTTTTTAAAGGGTGGGTGGTGGTGGTAAAAAACGTGTAAGCTGTATATGTATTTATATGTTTCGTCTTCTGGTTGTTTATAGATTAAGCGTGTGGAGTGTGCACCGATTTTAGTTAATCACATTTCAATTGATACGTAGACAAACAACAATAAAGGTTAAATCACGCTAGTTTCGAAGAGACGAGTATTTTATACGTCAAAGTGAAGAAATAAATGACAGTCGCTAGGATAATGTCAAGTGGGCTAATCGCTGTGCGCGCGATAACACAACTCAAATGTAAGAAATAAACATAGAATAGCTTTATCCCCAAGTAATAACCTAGTGATAAACTGGCACCTGTCAAATTCCATAGTAAAAAAAAACATAAAAAGTATGTCATTTGACAGATGCCAGTTTATTACTAGGTCATTACATGGATAAAGTTATTCTATGTTTAATAAGGGGCTAGAGGCCACAGCTGTCAACTTTGTGTATGATTGTTATTTCATCCAGATATTCGATAAAGAACGATGGATATCCACCTGAAACGATTGAAAAAAAAATGAGAGTTTAAAATTGAATAAGATGATATAAGTCCTCTCATCATCTCTATCCAACATAATTAAATATGAGTACCTTACCTACCTGCATATCAATTCATTGAGTGTATTTTTGAGTTAGCACTAAAACAAATAAAAGGACTATAATTATTGCATATAGTATAGAAATAATAATATATGCACATATAGATATATTCATAAATGACCTACCTAATAGGTTAACTTTATTTTAATTTTTCTCTTCAAGACAGCTATCTTTTTATTTCTGTTTTAATTTCCATTTTGATGTTAGAAACGAATAAAATTTGCACAAATTATTTTTCTCATTTGTTTTTTAATTAAAATTTCTTTGATTAAAATAAAAAATTAAAATTTCTTTGATGGATTATTTGCTGGAATTTCATGATTTTATGCCAGTCATCATCATCCGTTTAGTGACTAGATTATGTTATGCATTTGGATACATAAGCCGTTTTCAACGCTACTGCCATATTTATATCATGTTGTGGCTACTTTTACATTTTTTTTCGAACACGCTGCACGCAGGAGCCGCGCGGTCTAGTTTAGGAATGAAAGGGACTAATTATTGTAGTTATTTGTAACTTGAATGTGATTGAGTGCTAGAAACTGACTGTGTCGAATTAACAAAATTAAAATAAATTAACAAAATTTGCCAAATAATCTATTCTTAGCGGCCAAGTTTCTACAAGGGTTCCGTTTTATTATTTTTACATATCCAATGTCATTAAACTCTGCCTAAAAAGATAGGCTTACTTCCACAACTGTGAATGGAACTGGAAATGTTCCTGAATCGAGTACACACCCGCTCCCCTTTTCACCGTCCAATATTATAGCACAAATAGACGATCGATCGTGGTGCGGTCCGCGCTGTGAAAGGTCACAGTGTACGGTACAACAAGTACTGTCCGCATACTATTATTGACGGTGCGGTTTACTCGATGATATTTATGTGGAACTTGATGCGGTCCGTACTGAATTCATCACGATCGATCGAAATCACCGCACCGTTCGACGCTCAGATGTAATTCCAAGTGCGACTGAGAAAAACGATGTAATAGCGTCCGATCACAGAACCGTAATTATTACGGAAAGTGCATTGTTGCGAATATATATTCGAAAGTCTTCTTAGTTCATCATAAAAGTTTTTAATAAGTCGCATATGACTGTACAATTCTCTATCTTTTAAATAAAATTTCGTTCATTGTTTTCTTTCTTTACACTTCCTTTCAAGAGGTGTAGTAGCTACAATAGTTGCCGCGACTAACACGATTTTAGCTCGCTTTAATAAAATAGGCATGTTGTAGTTATCACGGCTCAGTAACTCTGAAATTTTCATAAACAAAAAATCGTATGAAACTGGCGGGGTGGGCTGGTGTGGTGTAATGGCGTGTCGACCGGTGGTACGGACCAAGTTCGATCGTCTATTCATGCTATTAGCGGAGCTACTAAACTGTCTATATAATAGCGGATATGATATTTGGAACGTCTCATCGAAACAGACCAATTTTAGCAGAAAAACAGGCACGACAAAAAATTATTTAATGCTAGAAGTTATACAGTATTTATACCTAACTACATAAAAACTTTTGTTGTCATATTAAAATTGTTTCGCTGGTATTCTTTGTATGTTTATGCTCTTGGGCGTAAATAATGCATTAAATCGTAAAAAAACATACATCACGCAGTTGATGTCGAAAATAAAATAGCGAGGTCGCAAGCCGGCCGAAATAGTATCCGTCCTAGTAACAAAGCGGTGTAAGTAACATTTTTCAAATTCACTCAACTGACACAACACTGATAGCGTATTATAGGAACATCAGCAAATAAAATATAAATAACGTAAATACAAGCACTGCTTAAGTGTGGGGGAAGATTTATTACTACAAGACCCAATTGCTCTTGTAAATAAAAAATAAGTTAACGTATTATTTTGTATTTACACATTACGTATACATTATGCACAATGTAATCTTAATCTTATGTGTATTCGTATATAAAATTTAGGAAATTAACTAGCGTCACCCTAAACTTTACATTATTATAACATCTAAGACCAACGTACACTTTACAAAACTAATATTTTCTAAATAGCCCAATCCAAGGAATTAAGTATTAATTAAATATAAAACAATTTTTAAAATTCAGGATGGCGCTCTTAAATTTTTGAATTGAACGACCAGCGCCACCTGTTAAGTAAACAAATAAATTTTGAACAATCACTGCCTTTACTCTTGTCGTACTTGAAACAAAGCTTCCTTTATGAACAACTAGGTGGCAGGCAGCGCTAGCGTATGAGCAAACGTTTAAATATTCCTTTTTATGTAAGCTTGAAGATATCAAAATCTACGTTGAACCAAAGAGCTTTTTGAGCAGTATTTGAGACTTTCTGTTCTCATTACCTTTACGTTAACACTGTTACGGAAGCTTAGTAAAAGCAAAGCCTCAAATCCCGTTCAAATAGGACAGGAAATTTACGGGTTAGGATTAGGTTGGCCTCCCCTGAACCTTGCATCAGGATGCGATGATGGTCCTCTTCCTCATCATCGTCCCAACGTGGTGAGCTTCGCCCGCTTGAAGGTTGCGAAGAATGGGATGCCTCGCAATCTGTGTGTTCACGATGCTCGCAAGGCCAACACCCGTGATGTTCAGAGTAAGCAGAGTCGCAGACCGGAGAAGTCGGGGTGGGAGATGGCTCTCCTCCGCCAGGGTCAGCGTATGAGTCGATGCCTGGATTCGGCAGAATTGGTGTTGGCAAACAAGTAGATCGAGCAGCCGCCTTAATTTTCGATTTAGTAACATTAATAAGCTGCCTGACTTTATATTGATCGTGTTGATAACCTTGATTTTGTGAGTTCCCTATCATTTCTGCAAAATATTACGATTGTAGTTAATCTTATACACTTACATATGACAGATTCCGTCTTTATAGCAGCTTCGGAATCCGTTAGAATTTACTATGCATATTTGTATTGCTTCGATATTACTATCCGAAATAATGGTCTACCATAAATATTGGCCTTGATCGATTAAACTATAGGAAAGTAGTAAAGGAAAGGAACAAAAGTAAATAAAATAAAACGGAATAAACTGAATAAAAAACAAAACAGTAAAATAAAAAGCAAGAAGCATGGACATTATTATGTAAGCTTTTATGGCTAAGCTATGAATGTCTGTGAGGCAGTGATTGCGATCATCTGCTTACGATAATGATACATTTTGCCAAATTACGCAACTGTGCGAAATAACCACAATAATCATACGACATACATAATTTTTTGGATAGCTTATTATAATATAATTACATTACGTGTTTAGCTTTGGTTTATTATTTTTTAATTCAATATTTTTTGGTCATATCAATAAAATATTATAATGAGATGAATAAATAATGCATCTTGTACAAAAAAACTAAAAAAAGTGATTTCTTTTTTTAGTAACATGTACTATGACTCGTTCGAAAGACTCCGAACCGTGAACACATACGACTGAAATTAAATCTTGTATAGTGACGGAATATTTTCAAGTTTAATATCATTATTTGGGCAATTTAGATAAATATTTTGTAGACGTCTTACAGTAGGTACACCTCAATTATTTATGACAGATGCAAGATGCGTTGACGCGGATTAAAAAGCTGGTGGCACATCATCCTAAAATCGAACGTTAGAATCATAATTTTTAGTGGCTAAAGTTAATAAATATCTGAAACTTTACGATGATTTTTGTATTCAATTCTTGAATTGATAACTTAAATATACCTAAAATACGTCTGTGTTGGCACCTGCGTAGCTTTAGTGGGTGTTAGACCAAATATGAACTTCACACAGCCACCACAGTCTATCCCACCCACAAGAGAACCTAAAAAGGTTTATAGAATTGTACAGAAATTATGCGATAAAATTAGTGGCAATAAATTTAACTTGATAATATATTCCTAAATCAACCGTTCATTATGAAAGTTATATGAACTATCACGTGTTTAATATATCAGTATCAAATTTAAATGAAGGTGTTCTAGATCTCGTAGTATCTGCTACATTTAAACCACTGTGGATGACGATACACAAGTATATATAAATATTCACACAGAACCCACTGATGTTTCAGATGTTTCCTCTTAGATGTCGTTAGCGCACTTTTCACACTGATGTCATTTCCACCTGGTTTCATACTGTTTACTTCCATAACTGGATGTAGCAGTCAAATATTACATACAGCTCTTCAAAACCTCATATTTTTCAGCAGTAAATACATATAGCAGAAAACGAATTTATAAAGCTCTAAAGAGAAGCTTCCAAATTATCCACACAATACATACAATACTAATATTTACTCACTGCCGCAAACTTTTTTCCATTTCTCAGATGCTGAAATGCAATCCAAGATTCTAGCATTTACAGTCTACATTTATATCATATCACCTAAACACACATGACAAGTGAAATAAACTAGCACAATGCAGGAAAAAAGCACATCTAGTAAAACTCTGTATAAAAAGCTAAAAACTTGTGCAAAGTATTTAAATAATAACATTGTGTTATGGTTTGAAAGTAAAATATTTTTTAAATAATACTTTGTGCAATAATGCAATTAAAAAGACATTCTATGTATACAAAATGCAATTTTCAATACACAAACATCATACATAAACATATAAAAGATCTAGTGAAAATTTTATGTACAATTTTAATTTCAACACTGTCCACTAACGTTCTTAGCTTTGCTTGCCTATTATTTAAGTTAGATATAATTTAATTTTGTCAACGAATCTTTAATAGTTTTGTGTTACCTTTACATATAACGAGATAAGTACTATTATATACCTACAACTTATTTCAATAAATATAGTAATATTGGAAAAACTGTTTGTCAAAAATATATTATTTAAGACAAGGTTGAAATTGTTTTTTACAAAATATTTGGGGGAAATATTATTCATTAAATATTGCTTTCTTATCATGCTACAAACGCTTTAATTATTTATAAAGATTCGATGGCAATATATTTAAATTGATCGAATTTATGGTGTGCAGCAAATAAATAAAGTACTTTAAATTTATGGTATGAGTTAATGTAAAATGATCTTAATAAATTAATTATAATTAATAGATTTTATGTTCGCAAATAAACATTATATTAAAATAAAGTGAAATATAATTTTTTATATTTTTTAGTATCCAATTTAATGACAAACATGCAAAATAATGTATATTTATAAAAACAAAAAGAAAATAATAGAAAATAAAATTTAAATAAACAGACCACCGAAATCCAGCAATACATGCTAAAATTTTTCGCACTACTCTGTGCTTTTATGTTTAATTCTATTACCTATAGTCATATCTATAATAAATTAGTTTCCCATGCTGGCAGCATCATGATTTTATTTATGTTTACCATAGCTTTATTTCTCTAATCATAAAAATCCACACATGCTAATGTATGAATTTTACTATAACTTGACTTATTTCATGCAACTGTGTCATAATTGACTCATTATTTTATTGTATAATAACTTTAATGTAACTTTCATGTAGTATACATGGCACTAAACATTATTTATTTACTAATAAGCAGAAAAATAAAGTAGAAGTAAAAGTAGTATACTTGTGTAGTTGTTTAGTGCCATTGTAAAAAAAATATGTAAAAATATAAATTTGGACTTACTATTGTTTGCCATCAGGTTCTCATGGAGTTTATCCCGTTGATCCTCTAGTACCTGTAAATTTTAATTATTTTTAAACATTTATACAAGGTCGATATAAGCGAGAAGCATTAAATGAAACCGCATATTTAATGTTTAATTTCCAGGGTATACAACAAAAATCAGAATAATCGGAGCAATAATTTAGCCACAAAAATTTTTGAAAGACTTTTCTCACTTCGTACACGCTGTACGCCAGCTGATAGCGAGTTTGGGCCGGCGGGGGTCATTCATCCCGTGCGAGATTGCCGTTCGCTGTCGGCGCCGGTACAAAGCATGATTACATTTTCTCGTGTCGTATACGAAAATATTTTTTCAAACAAGTTAAATAGCGAAAAAATTTAATTATGCTTTGTACCGGGCGGTTACACATCGCACGGGGTGAATGACTCGGACGGACTAAGGGGGGCCGGGCGCTTGATCAGCTGAGGAGGCTTGCTCCGATTGATCTGATTTTTGTTGTGTAACCTGGAAATGATACACTAAATATGTGATTTCATTGAATACCTCTCGCTTTTATTAACCTTGTATATATAAAAGTCAATATTAATTTTACAAAGGCGCCGGTACAAGGCATGATTACATTTTTTCACTATTTAACTTTTTTGAAAAAAGTATTTTCGTATATTTTTTTTAATAGTTTCGGATAAACTGTAGGCACTTATAGTAAATGTGGTTTAATTTAATGCATCTCGCGTTTGTCCACCTTGTACCATATTCATAATTTCTTGATCAATTTTTTAATTAAAAGGGAACATATAATTCTATGCACCTTCAACTATAGCTATAATAAAGTTTAAAAGGTCTTCTAAAATTAAGGCTTTTAAACACGATTAGCATGACTGAATATGCATTTACATGCAGTTCTGTTTTTACCAGTATCATACCTATATTAGGTTCACTAGGCTGTAGGCAATAGCTACTTGTGCTGTCACGTTTTTTTGAGTATCCGGCGGCACATTGCGGGATATTTGATGAAGGATGTAACATCTGCATATCAGTGGTATTGTTAATGTGCGTTAGTAGTAACAAAACAGCTCTAATTGCTCATTTGCCCCAATGCGTTATTAAAAAGGCAGATTTATTAAATGGGGTAGTGAAAATGCATGCCTGGCTACACGCTATTTGTCTTCGTTGCGAGTTTCCGGTGACCCATAAGAGAGGAGGAGGAAAAGGACAACACATCTGGATGACAATTATGCGGATATCTATAGGCGTCGCTAGTTATCAAGGTTCCGAATTATCGCTTGTCCCTTTATGCTCTTAAAAAAATTGAACCTTAAACAATCCCTTCTATTTACATCCAAAAATTTAATGTATATATTAGAACATTGCTGTAAATTGTGTTGATTATAGATATTTTTTATAACAATCTAAAAAAAACACAAACCTCTCCAAGATACTGAGCAACTTTCCTGGTTACACTTTCCACAAAGGTGTCTAGCTTGCCGAGGTCATCAGACAGCCCTACCAACTGATCCAAAGTTCCCACCTGTAAACAAAAAATTGAATGAATATCAATGAAAAAGAAATTATCCTTACACATATTTAGCTTTTTGCATAAACTTGGCAATAGGCAAATTGTTTCTCTAAATAGCAGCCCAATTGTGATGACCATGATTCCAAAAGAGGGGTGTTGTCATCAACTTTTGTAGTCAATTTCATCCCATCCCAACTGAACTGAAACTGAACTGTAAATTCTTGATCTAACATTTGGCAAATATGCAGGATATTATAAGGCATGGAGGTATTACAGCCACAACTTTTACACTCTTTGTCGGACCTAGAACTCACACCCATAACTCAAGATATGTGGTTGAACATTCCTATCACTAGACAATTTCTCCGTGACACAGCTACAATAGAAATGCAAATAACTACACTACTATTATTAAAATGGTTTTATAAGAAAATTATGAACAGTTGCCAACAATAATAAATATATTACATTACATCTATATGTATAAAAATCAATTGCTGTTCGTTAGACTTGCTAAAACTCGAGAAAGGCTGAACCGATTTGGCTAATTTTGGTTTTGAATGAATTGTTTAAGTTCAGGGAAGGTTCAAAATGTTCGCATTTACGAAAAAATGGTAAGAATATTCTAAAAACAACAATTTCTTTTTTCCACAGAAACTATTCCTACCTGTCAAACATATTTTGATTTTTGTACTGTCGCAGTCGTTCAAAAATCAAATAAAATTTAAATTTAAAATTAATAACTATGGGCCGATTTTTGATTCCTTGAATAAATAGGTGCATAACTAACTATGTTTATCAGTTAAATAAATATTTCAACTAAGTCATCTTATGACTGAGATTAATAAAATTATACAACTCTGAATGAACACTGAATATCACTTTAGATTAATAACAACTGAATAACTTAGCGAAGGTAAAATAACATTTTAAAACAAAACATTTATAAATTTCATCTTCCAGGTTATTTTTAAAATGGTTATAGCTTTTGTATGCCACTCGGTTATGTTGTGATTCAATTTAATGGAATATGATGTTAGCTTTATAATAGTGATATGTATAGTAAAGTATTTTTTTTCCACAAATCCAAATAATCTTTTTTTAATAGCATTTTTGTAATAATTACTTATATTCTTGTTTTTAATAAGTAATATATATGTATATGGACAGCCAGAAAATAAGATTTATATTTAATTAAAATTATTCCAAATTGTGTCAAACTATACCTAGGCTATGATCAGTGATCACACTATATACATAAATATCTAGCATGGAAATCCATTTATAATGTGTAAATAAAAGAAAAGGAAACATTAAAGGACTTAGAAGGTTGAATAATAACAGAAAATGTATAGTCACTTGTGATTTATGAGATAAATAAATAATCCAAAATATACACTGGTATAACTCACCTTCAGGTCAGGAATAGGGAATTTATAGTTGACACTTAGGTTGCCTGACTTTGTGGCACTGTTTAAGGCCTCCCATGTCATCTGGATGGTCTTGTCGCCAGGGGCACTTATCAGCCAGTATTCAGACATGTTGCTCACTGAAATCACCGTCATGAAATCTTAACGAGACCTTGAAAATGCACTAAAAAGAAACAAATCATAATTTACGAAGCAATTAATTACATGAAAACAAATAGAGAATGGTTTGTCAGAATAATCGATTTTTTCAAATCCATCCTCCATGGATGCAGTTAGGAGTATGATATACAAACGTAGTTTAACACCATCTAACGCATAGATCAATATGAAATCTAGGCTAACGGCGCCAGTCCCGTCGCCAGACGTCTTGGCGCCTGATTCCCCCAAAAAATAACACCCTCGTCCCTCAACTCACCCCATAGGCACCCAAATACAATTTTTGACAATTATCCATCGCGCGTAATTTGCTTTGTGCTGACTATTACGGGGTCCAGAAGCATAAAAATGATAATTACTTACCCGGGATTTCAAATTATGTGCTGTTTTTCACTATTAATTTAAAACAGCAAATTTTGGTGAAATCACAAGACGATACGGGTCTAGCCCTACAACACCGCCATGAAAATTCACGTGATGCTGTGCTGCCACCTACAATAACTGATGCAGACAGCTGATTTACGTCAACTATCTATGGCAGACATAGACAAATCTGAAAAAGTTTTTGAATGAAGTTAGTAAAAAAGTGATTAAAATTAAAACGCATAATAAAAAAGAAATGTATCCTAGAAAGGGTGATATCCGTATGATCGAGATAAATAGTTGGATGATTTAAAATTAAAATTAGTGTTACTTTTGGCAATTATACTTTTTTAATTAGTCCCTACTTCTTTGCACTTTTTATATGGTCTGAGCTTTATATATTATAAATAGCTGGTATCTCTCAACATATTTTATTTATGCTGTGTTAAATAGATACGTACCTATTGTAATATATTGGATGTATGGAACCAAATAATAAGACTCATACTAGAAACTCAAAATTTTCAAATAAATTATATGAATAAAGTGAACAGGTCTAGTTTTTCCTCTAATTCCAAAACAAGTGATGCCCTGCAAACGAGTACCGGTTCTAATTTTGTTCACTTATCTTTTTAAATATGTATGAAAAGGAAAACATAAATAAAACAATATGCAGATTGACCTCTGAGCTTACCCTTTAACAATAATAACGAAAAACTAAAAAAAAAGAAAAATATATAATGTCAAATTAAATTGTCAATGATAATTAATGTCAAAATGTCAATTGACAAATAACATTTGACAGTTGTGTTGACAATCCTAAACCAAATAAACCATTTTCAGATTTTATGTAATTCCGAAATAAATATGCGAACCTTCACATTTTTATGCAAAAAAGTCGGAGATTTAACGATTAAATCCTCCAACTTACCTGAATCCTATGTCAAAAGAAGTTATGAACAAGTAAATATTATAAAGTTGGTTACTTATTTATTTCTTTTTACTTTAACCTCTAATTCTTAAATAAACGTTTACAGGTATATTGGAAAAATCCAACTGGACACCCTCAATATCCAGAGGCGCAAATAGCTCGAAAGCGTTATAGATTCACTACAAATAGGCCATGGACTGGGCAATTTAGACAACAAAACGAAAGAGGCGTACATAGAAAGAAAGTATTTTTGGAGCCAGTTGGTGAATGGAGCTTTTTCAAGTGTGTATGAATTCTTCTGACATCGTAACTGACGACGACCAATAGACAGATGGATTTTCGTTTAATCTGTCTAAACATTTTCACACAATTTAAATTTTGATAATTTTCATACAAGTGCTTTGGTTTGCCAAAAGAAAACGTCTGTACGAAAATTGGGCTTTTGAGGGTTAAATCAAATATAATTTGGTTCAACTTAAATCTAAAATCTCAGTTTCTTTTCACATGGTTCTATAATCATGAAAATTGAACGTTAAATATCAAACTGTCAGATACTTTTTGTGCCATAAAATTTTAGAAAATATGAGGCTTATTAAATTTCGCCATTTTGATATATCTTTCATATACACAACAATACGACACTACAACACTACTTACACTAGGTGTAAAGATGAATTTAACAATACCTCATAAATCATCATATTATATTAAAATCTGTCGCACCATTCAGCTTGTCATAGTAGGGAACCTAGACATCTAAATCTATACATAGATTAAACATAGATACATACATGCTCTTGAAAAATATTTCCATCCCTCTGATTCATTCAGGTAAAAAGTTGAAATTCATGCAGATTTTGTTTAACCTTTCGGTTACCGCGGACGTTCATTGACGCTTCAAAAACAGGCAGCGAACACGTGGTCGGTACCGGGAGAATTAAGTTATACAAATACATGTGTTTAATCTGGACTGATACTTTACTGTATGGAAACATATACTTTACTGTATGGAAACATATACTTTACTGTATGAAAATTGTCTTTTCAATTGTGCAAAATACTGTACTATACTTGTATGTTATTTATTTGCAGAGGAGACAGAGTGGAATTGATGGTAGGAAAAGATAAAGGAAAACAAGGTATCATAATTCAAGTGATACAAGAGAGGAACTGGGTCATCGTTGAAGGATTGAATACACATTTAAGAGTTGTAAGTTTTCATTAAGGGCAACAGCACACACGAGACTTTTAGATGCGGCGACCAGTGATTTAGTTTTTTTTAGAATCTGAATTCAGTTACTAGAAGTGGGGAGAACATACACTAAGGCATCAGACGTTACGAATAAGTCACTAATGTGTGTCGTTTAATGTTTAAATGCGGTCTTGAGATCTGTCTCACAATTGTCACACGACCCTATGATGACCGCAGATAGTTGCTAAATCCCTGTATAGCCTCAAAGGTCTCTCTCCAGTCACGGTGTCTAAAACTCTTATGTGTGTGTGTGCGTGTGTCCCTAAATAACAAGCCAGCTCTACAGTAACAGAGAGTGCCATGCTACACTATGCTATTTGGGCCGCCATGACCAGGAAGGTGCTTCTTACTCACATAACACCTGTTGCATTCTGTGTGTTTTGTGAGTTTCCATTTGCTCATTGGTGATGGTGAAAATTAGGGAAACAGATCTGCTTGAAAATAATGCATGTGTGTGGGTGTCGATAGTCCAAGGTCTGATTGCTTGTTTGCACACTTATCCTACTTTCGTACTAATGTTATAAATGCGAAAGTTTGTATGTTTGTTTGTTACTCCTTCACGCAAAAACTGCTGAGCAGACTGTCATGAAATTTGGCACACACATAGAGAGTAACTTGAATTAACACATGGATAGTTTTTATTGGTGACCCACTGAAGATTTGGTTTCGGTTTCGGCCAGTTTCGACCATAGTTTCGGTTTGGGCATTTTTCGGCCGAAACTTTCGGCCGCGCCGAAATTAGAGTATGCTCCGCCTACTAGTGTTCCAAGCGAGCAACAGTTCAGTGCTGCTGGACAAATATACTCAGATCGTCGTAACAATCTGCTAGGCAAGAACGGGGAGAAACTGCTTTTCTTAGCTTACAATATAAGACTTTTTTAATTACGAATACTGAAATACTATTTGAAATTAGTGATATAGGTATATATTTCGTTTGGTATTTTTATTTGATTTATAAACTGTTTTTATTTTGTTTTACTTAAAAAAGTTAAGTAGGTAATAGGTAAATAATTACATTATTGTCGTACAAATTATTGTAATCTATCTTTGTTAAGACTGAGATTATTTAATGATTAATATTGTTTTTGAGGTAGACTAATTTGTTATTTTTTTGAAATAAAAATAGAAAGTTTTATTTTCTTAATAAAAACATGATACAGTATTTAATTTGCAATAAACTTCCAACACAAATACAAAATGGATCCAGAATTTTTATATCCTGTATAATTTTATTGGCATAACCACAATTTCGACCACACTTCATGACATTCTAGACCCTCCTCCCTGGCTAGTTTTGTAAAATAGTTATAGTAATTTGATTGTATATCTTATATAATATGATAATGTATTTTTATATTGATTTTTAGGGTTGAACCGATGGTACCTAGTTATAATTTTTGACGTTCAAAAAGTGATTTGTACCATTCTATTTTGAATGAAAACATTTTCGTTTTCATTAGAAAAATAAAAAAAATTGTGAGTTTCGGTTTCGTTTTGGCCGAAACTGAAAGCGGGGCCGAAAGTTTGGATTCGGTTTCGGCTTCGGCTGAAAAAAGAGTTTCGGTCGGTCACTAGTTTTTATCCTTAAAAATGTTCCTATGTGATGATTTTATATTTTTAATAAAAAACAAGAAAATGTAATTAAAATATGTGCTGTAAATGTAACAGAATGAAAATGTGTAATGACCATTATAGTTGATGTTAATGCACGTTATTAAGTTAATGCATAAGTATATTTTTTATCTGGATCTTATTTTTATAGTTTGTTCTCTGTAGAAGTGCTAACTTTCAATTGATCTGACAACTGTACATATTATAACTGCATGATATTTTAGGGGATCTAGATGTTACAAATCAATAGTGCCAATATAGCCTTTACTTTACCATTTTAGTTATATTGAGAAATACTGCCCTGTCCCACTTAATATGCCTGTATCCTACAAATTGTTCTTGTGTTATTACTCAAATTGTTACTTATTTTTTGGGGCACGCTAATTCATTGAACTAAGTAAGCTTTCACCACTTACTATTCTCCTTTGGGAGCACTGCATGCCCTTGCATAATAGCCCTGATGACCAATGATAATTTTTTTCACATCTCAATTACAGGTTGGTAAGGATAAAAAGTTCCCTGGAGTGACTATTCAGTCGGAGGCCCCCTTGCTGGTGACCACAGATGTGAAACTTGTGGATCCGGAGACATTGAAACCTACAGAAGTAGAGTGGAGATACACAGAAGATGGTGAAAAGGTATTCATATAAAACTATGTTATATAAATTTAAGAATGCCACAGTAGTTTACTGTGTTGGAATATGTGAAAATTGAATTGTCTTGGGTTTACGAAATTTATTTCTCAAAAGAATTACAATTCACTTACATGAGAAACAACATTTAACACATTCGTTATTTTACCACAAAGCATGCTCCTCCTCCTTATCCTGCATTAAGGTAAACTAAAGAATAACTATGGTCTATGACATAATACAAGAATGGTTTTGTTCAGTGGTGTGGAGCATATATTCAACTGTTATAAAATATTATATTATTTCAGGTGCGTGTTTCTAAAGCTAGTAGCCGCATAATTCCAGTGCCAAAGACAGCAGAAGAGACCATGGACTTTAAGAGCAAAGAGTTGTATGTTGAGAATGTTGAGAAGGACACTACAGCGTCAACTGCCAATAAGGTAGGTACTGCTCTTAACCCATCCACCCCAGTTATGAATTTGACAGTTGGATTCTTGCTGTCCAGCTGTTTTATCAAAATCAGTTACTTTTTACTGTATAGGGTTTTTTAAATTTTAAATTTATCTTTATCGCAAAATGGCAGTTGGCAAATGGGTAAGGGCAAAAGAGTTGTTCTATATCACGCCATTGCAAGCGTTCATGAAGGCCCAAAGAACAAAAAATTTTTGAGGTCATGAACCCCTGTCTAGAATTTAAAATCTCCGCGGATCCCTGTCAAAGAATATTTAAGGAAAGAAAACAAACATTATTTATGAAATATGTATGTATTATACTAAAATTATTATACTAATATTATGCACAAGTATGTTACAAGCCCCCCGGAAATAAAAATCTATATTAAATGGTCCTTAAAAAAAAATACATCGATCGTTGTTCGCACACGAAGTGTATCGACCTCAAGGCTCAAACAGCTGACAGACGCTAGGCCCGTACGACAACGCTTCAGGGACTTATTATAAAGAGTTCATTGCTACTGGCGCCGAACGGTTGAATACCTAGTGCGCGCCGAGTTAGTTGTCTACACGATAATATTTTTAGTGTAGGACAAAAAATAATTTTATTAAATTTTTTATTCTTTTTTATTTCATAAATCGAATGTATTATCGATTCTGAACAAAATCTGAAAATTTGCCCGGTGACCAAAATTTAACCCTGTAATTTTTAATGAGACTTTTCCTGGACCATCCAGAAGGGATTTCAACAATGTCAGCAAATATCTACAGCATCTACATTTATTAATGGACGAGCCATCTGCGCAGGTGAAGTGCACAAATGTTTGCGCAGACACAAGTGCACTCTATTCTCTCAGTCTAATATACGGATGGGACGGCAATCCGACACGACCTGAGAGAAATCAGGCACAGGACCGACGGCTACAACTTACAGATCCAGGCTGTTATAGAAATTGAAAAATCTTAACACTTTTTCGAACCGAAACTTGAACCCGCCGCCTTATGACTGGGTAAACATGTTACATGCTTACCGCTTACCACGAGTTATACCTACTTTTTTATAATATTACAAAACTCAAGAATTCTGTTTGGTTGTTTTACTGATACCACGTGGACTAGAAACGAACCTGATGATGAGTGTTCGAAACCGGTCGTATTAAATGTAATTTCAGTTAATAAAAAGGGGAAATAGTATAAACAAGTATATTATTTAACAAAACTATGACCTGAAATGTAATGTCTCGATTTTATGATGTTTTCTGTTTTTTACAGATCACTTTTACGCCAACCCTGCGCACCTTCGAAATGGACATAATGGAGTCTATGGGTATCAAGGAGGAACGGACTCCCGCCAAGAGTTACTGGTATTGAGTTCTGGCAAGGTTTAGTCAAATATAGTGATTAGTATAATATAATATTTGGATGAATATTTTTTTTATTTTACCTGTCATATTAAATATATTATTATTTTTGAAATCTTAGAGTTGTTACATAGGCCGCGTTCCGAATCACGCTAACGGTGCCCAGAATGCAAACGTCATAATAAGTCGGATCGAATCGTTAGAACGCTCACGCGCGCTTACAATACTATTTGATTCGGACCGCTCGGTGTCAGCACGCATGTCATAACATAACCAATGTACGTATAATAACATAATTAATTTATATTCAGACTCCAAAAATACCAGCAGATCTATTAAATCAGCCATTATCACAACTATAATCTATCTTTAATAACAAATTAATTAAATTGGTAATATGGTTCCCGGATTTCACAGCAATGACAGCTTTGTGACAGCTATACTCACGATGCTTAGGCGCAGAACATGAGCGTCGTTAGCAAGGCAGATGACGTCATATATGACGTCAAGTGAGCTGACATGAGCATTGTAAGCACAAAACGGAACGGGCATTATCGCACTAATGGCGCTGTTAGCGTGATTCGGAACGCGGCAATAGTCGGTACAAACACAACGTACGTAAATATTTTTTTCGGACCTGAATTTATACTGCAAAGACAAGCCCAATACAGCTTTATCGGCTTGCTACGAGTGCTTGTCGGGCGACAGTACTATGTTTGGGGTCGAACGCAAGTCTTTTCGACCTCTGACTGGCGAAAAGACTCGTGCGAAAGTCACTCAGACGCGGTAACCACTACGCAAATATTACGTATGTATACGATACGGTACAGATTCGTATATATCGTTATGTCATCCTACTAATATTATAAACGCGAAAGTTTGTGTGTCTGTTACTCTTTCACACAAAAACTACTGAACAGATTTTCATGAAACTTTACAGTAATATAGCTTTCATATCAGAATAACATAATAAGTTATAATTTATAGGGATTTTTGAAGTGCGAAATTCACGCGGGCGAAGCCGCGGGCGGAAGCTAGTCTTCTATATTTTATGTAATTTGTGAAACTCTGGCGATGGAGAGAACTAGCATAGATGGAGGTTTTGCCGATGTTTATGGTCGTCGGGTGTGTTCAAATACTTAATTGCATCCCTCTGCAATAAAATGGCGTGGCGAGAATCGATGACATTGGCTTTCGTCGACTTACAATGACAGCTGTGACAATACGCCCACCTTGTGTTTATATCCTGTCCACGGAATTAGGCGAGGGCATGGTTCGCTGTACTATTCACTCAAGTTATTTTTTATAGTATGGCGGGCAAACGAGCATTCACAGCTATTTTGATGTCTATCGACGATCACGAACGTGGAAGATATAGAGATGCGCCGCCCTGCCTGGAACGCACTGCACGATACGAGACAGCACAGCTGTTTCCAATAACTTCACGTCGGTGTGAGAGCGAGAGGCACCTCCTAGTAGTGCCGGCCCAACTCGGCAGAAATACAAAACTATATTACTCTTGTGTCGTTAGGAACGACAGCGGCAACCGCCAAACAGGTGAAAGATTGAGAGACAACGAGGATGCAGCAGATGCGAGACACACTACGGCATCCGTAAGCACTCGCTGTGGTTTTCAGCCGATAGTGCTGTTTGCATGCTCTGTTAGAGGGTGTATAAAATATTTTCGGTAAAAAAAGGCACTAGATTAGTACCTAGACCGGTTAATGACACTTGTGTTAAAAGAAAGTGTAGTGTAGTACGGACTCCGATTCGGTGGACTGATGACGTAGTCGAAGTCGCGGGGAGCCGCTGGATGTAAACAGCTGGTGTCCGTGAGCGGTGGCGCTCCCTGGGGGAGACCTGTGTCCAGCCGTGACGTCTGCCTGAGCGATGTGTGAAAAGATTCAGGTTCCTATTTAATATTAATAGCAAGATGGCAATATACATAATGAAGATCAAAGTGTACGAACATAACAGACCTACAATGTATTATAGGCTAACTTTGACCACCTGTACCGGGGTATGGGGTCCTAGATCTATTATCTGGTGAGGTTATACGGTGCTGCCATTGCAGGTAGCCTGAAATATTTAATAGTTTACGTCGATCAACAGTCCGATCTGATTACACGGCCGCTTAAATAAGGTACCATGATACTATACATTATGATTAATTGTGTCATTTAGTTTGTACGATGATACCTGATGATACTTACCTGGTGTACCTATCGTATGCTACGTTTACGCGTTGGGCCAACCTCGGCCAACCGTACTATAATATAATATAGAATTGTCATAGTAAAATAAGAATAGAAAGCTATCTTATATCTAAGTCCCAAGTTTCGTTTGCCCTCTTATACTATAACAAAAATAACTATGTTTTTTTATGGTATAGGGGCAAGCGAGCAGTCGGAGCCACTTTCATGACTACCGACGCCCATACACATTACCCATCCGCAAAGAGACCGCTCCTTTCTCCTTTTTTTCTCCCATGGAGATTCCATGGGCCACCGGCTACTCACACACCGCACGAAACGTAACAGCGCAGCTGTCACGCACGCGGGTGGCGTGTAAGCGAGAGGTCCCGGTCGTGCCGGCCCAAATTTGCACAAACAATGTAATGGTAACTTTTAATAAAATAATACATAAGTAGTAATAGTGAATAAGTATAGTCTCTATGCGAATGTCTATAGGCGTTAGTAGGTACACGGGATCGAAACATACTCGGTTGAAACCGCGGGGCGCAGCTAATTTTGCATAAATTATTAAATGCCGTGAATGAGTTGATAAGGGTTGGCGAGCCAACCTTTTTTTTTACTGGAGGAAATGCATTAGTATCACTCGCCTTCGGGGGAAGCGTGTGGTGTTGTGGGACTCCCGCCGCAAAACATCTGGCGTATCCCCACTAAACCCTCCAAGGGTTCCCTTCCACTTACGACGAGGGCAATGGGAACGAATGCCACATCCACTGCCCTCGTCCGTGGGTTGCCTGCCACACAAACAAGCGGCGGGGACTCCAAGGGAAAGCATGGAGCTCCCTTCCCACAGCAAGGCGTACCTGATACACCTCCAAGGCCACTATACGCAAGGCGACGGACCAACCCTGAAACCGCCAGGTGCTGTGGGCATGGGCAAGCCGGCACCTGCAAAGCCTTAGCCTCACCCCACAGGCATAGACCGCCCACACCCAGCGGCGGATCTGTTCTGACGGCCTGGCCACGGACACAGCGGTACGAATTGCGGCGCGGTGAGCGGATCGTCTGTCTCTCTCTCACTCGCGCGTCGAGTATTGCCTCGCCGCTCGCCGCGCCGCAAATCGCACCGCTGTGTCCGTGGTAGAGCGGTTAGGCTCCTCCGCAAACCTCCAAACGGTCGCAGAGGACGGGGAGGACGGCACAGCTTGTAACAGCTAATCCTTTTTCAGTATACATAGTGCGATAGTCCCATAGACTATACACTAATACTGAAAGATAGTCATATCGTACCGAATATATTTTAGCTGTTTTTTCCATATTAAATCAACAAGATCCTTATCATACCACTTGGAAACACCGAGATATCTGCATTACCCCCCACGACCTCGATATCGCAGTAACAACAATCTAATCAGCTATTATTATAATAATTTTATACACGCGAACTATACAAGGCACGTACCAATTGTTTTGAAAGATTTATTAGATATCAGCTACAAAATATGATGACGACAACATTTGTTTATAAGGACATATTGGCTAATATCGCCTATTAAAATAATGACGCACATTGCTGTTGGGAATTTTGTAGATTATAAATTTGTTTGTGACTTGAGTGATTAAATTTG
>LUGF01053251.1:71701-84874 GCA_001625245.1 Calycopis cecrops
ACAGCAATAACACGTTGCGCTTTTCGTAATTGTGCCTTATTTCGCGCGGTGATATATATATATATATATAGCCTATAGGGTGTCAAATGAACAACCACTTTTATTACTACCGACGCCTATAGATATCCTCATAAATGTTATACAGAGGCATTGCCCTCCATCCTCGTTCCTTCTCCATGGGACACTGGCTACACACCGCAAGAAACGCGACAGCACCTTCACTTTACGTGTCGTGTAATCGAGACGTACCTCGGTCGTGCCGGCCCAATTCCTTGCAAGCTTGTATGCTTGGCGTGGCACTACCTCTTGCTATATTGTCATACGTTTCCCACCAGGAGTACACACGCTGGTCGCGTATAACGGAGTGCAGTCGGTGGGAGCGACCTCCGTGCGACTGCAGGCGTGCGCGGTAATGCCCTGCCGCGCGCACCCACACTGCACACACAACCAGTAAGTCACGTGATTCTTTTTTTAAACGGGCTTGGCCCACTACTCATTCCCACCGCGCGCTGCTACTCCTGTGTCGCCAGGATCAACAGCGGCAACCACACCGACCATTTGATATGATCTCAGGGAGCCCGAGGTTAAAGCTAGAAACTGTCTTGGGACCCGCAACGAATTTAATCACAAGAAAATAGGAGACAACTGATATTGCCACCGACTGGCAAACGAGCAGTCGGAGCCATTTGGTAGCCATCGAATGACCCCGACTGCTCGTTTGCCACCGATGATAAGGATGGAAAAGAAGAAGAGTTGTTGGTGACTATTGCAGCTAATAAAAATCAGTATAAACGGTGACTTCTGTTTAAACAGAAGCGTTGCCTCAGGGCAGCAGCACGAACCACGGCAGGTTAGAGAGCGTTCAAGTATTATGTAACGCAATTTTTGAAGATTTTTGACCCCCCTCCCCCCATGTAACGCGTCGTATCGTTTTTGTGTAGCCCCCTCTCCCTCCCAAAACGTTACGTAACACACAACTCGGCATATTTTTACTAAAATTGAATAAGAAAAGGTCTCATTTGTCGATTTTATTCCAATTTGGGATATTATTTTTTTTATAAAATAAAAAAACAATGTTTTGTAATACGTTGTTTTATGTTTACAAGAGCCCCTCTCCCCCCAAATTACGTTACGTACTACTTGAACGCTTCCTTAGTCATTTTACTCCGCTATTATGGTGTTTGTATAGGACAACAAACACATTGTCTTCACAGTTTTTTCTGTCCTCAGTTGAGTAGTAATTAGTTTTAATTTGTCATTCTCATTGTTGATTGTGATCATAATAATAACTATGATCACTTCATCTTATAATTGTATTGCTAATTATTAACGGCGTCAGAAATAAGATAATGATATTCGAGCGTATATATGTAGGTTTTGTGTGCTGATATTGGTTGGGGAATTTTAATTTTTTCATGAGGGGAACAAGACGTTATATTTGTCTTGTTATATGTTATCAAGTGACATACGAACTCCCCCTTATAGAATAATCTAGTAATAAACTGACATCTGTCGAATTCCATATTAAAAACACAAATGTATGGAATTTGACAGATGTCAGTTTATTAATAGGTTATTACTTGGATAAAGTTATTCTATGTTTATTATTAAGGGGGTTACAGATGTAATTTAAGCGGTTACATTTTTGTATTTTAAGTTAAGTTGGTTGATTGTAAGTTGTGAGACACAAATGACATAGGACAATGTCAGCATTGCTCAAAGTGTGCTTTTATTTGGTTACAAATTCAATGTCAAATTGCCAAATATTGACCAAGTAATCAATGCTATCCTAATTTTGACACGTTATTAAATGTTTCTTCTTTTACAGGTTGAACGAAAACAGCACAACGGTTTTCGAAAAGCTTTCAATCAGCGCGTTCTTTACTGGAGATTCCGTGCAGTATCCCCTCATCATCAGCCCCACTGACGCCGTTTACGACGACTTCCAGTTCCAAGCCCAGATAAACGAGACTCACGCCTCCATAGAACTTGCCAATAGAGAGATCATCTCCTTCGGCATATTTGCCAAGGATCTGGCAACGGCTGATCTGAAGTTGGCAGAAATCGCGGTGGAAAACCTACAGGAAGTTTTCGATTACGTTTGGGTCAGGTTACGGGTCCTCATATTCATAGCTTCTATCTACGTGTTAGAAATGATGTAATGTCTATATCGATGCCGGCATCCGTTTGATCGGAAACTGATAGAAAATGTGTCCACGGATACCACATACGCGCAATGTAATGTGGGTACGCTTCTACTGTTCGTCTTATATTAAATTGTGAGTTACCTTCCCAAAAAAATGTAGTTAATAGTTGGAAAATTAGCATGCAATTTTTATGTGAAAGTTTGATCTTTGTCTGTCCGAGAGATTGATGTATCAAAGTTGTAGGAGAAAGTCCGTAGCACTCGTAACCAGGAAACATGCATTAGTAGGAAGTTCGTAGTGCTGTTAGTTATCGGACGTGCATGAGCAGAGAGTTTGTGGCGCTGTTAGCTATCAGAGAACCGTGAGCAGAAAGTTCGTGGCGCTGTTAGTTATCGGACGTGCATGAGCAGAGAGTTTGTGGCGCTGTTAGCTATCAGAGAACCATGAGCAGAAAGTTAGTGGCGCTGTTAGTTATCGGACATGCATGAGCAGAGAGTTTGTGGCGCTGTTAGCTATCAGAGAACCATGAGCAGAAAGTTCGTAGCGCTGTTAGCTACCGGACGTCCAAGATCAAAAAGTTCGTAGCGCTGCTTACTATCCAACGTGTATGATCAGAAAGTACGTAGTGATGTTAGCTATCGAACGTGCATGATCAGAAAGTTCGTAGCGCTGTTAGCTATCGCCGATCCATGAGTTGATGGTATAAATAAGAATAGAATATAGCGAAACATGTATGTTATGATTGTAAACGGAAAAGTGTGCTCTCTGCTTACTGTAACTCAATGCGTTAAAGTAAGCAAAGACGCCAAAATATTAAAGGCAATGCCATTGTTCCACCAACTCGAGCCGGCACGACCGGGGAGTATTTATATAACCTTAAATTTATATTGCTATATATGTAGACTGAAATTTATTTTCGTTTAAATATTAGACATACTTAACACGAGATTAAAATTCACGAGGACAAATGAATACAAAAATTAATCTTATATTAATTTGTTCATAAGAAAAAAATAAATACGAAAATAATATTTGGTCATTGCCGAAATAATTTGCTATTCACTATGATTTGGTAAAAAAAATAAAATATTTTATATCTACTAGAAAGAGAAAAAAAAAATTAAATAGTTTAAAAAGCGATGGTGAAATTATTTAGCGAGTATATATATTTAATGATTTTCTAATCCACGGTAGGCGAACCTTTATGCATGTACGTGCCAATTTTATAAAAAAATGTTGAATGCGTACTTTGACATGCCAACAAATAATCTTGACTATGGAGTAACTGGAAAATATCTATCTAATAAAAAATATTACCACCTCAAAAGTGCATTATTTCCACAAAAAGGAAAAATGTGCCCAAAGTATTGTGTTACACACTAGCAACTGCACGTGTGCCTTTGGTTCGCCATCCCTGCTTTAATCCGAGAACACTACTAGATGAGCAATAGTCATTTAGGTATATTGTCATTTAGGTTCTTTATGTAAATAAGACATTCGCATGTGTTTACGTTTTAGCTTAATAGAGATTAGGTAATATGTAAAGAAGTTAATTCCTCGGTGGTTATTGTTAAGTTAAGATTAATTCAAGATGCAAGTAACTGTAGTAGGGAGAGAGTAAACGAGATTAAAGAATTTTATATAAACGCTATATAATTTTAATTTACGACTGAGAACTGTGATATTATTTTTATAACTTTAATAAATAATATTTATTATTTTCGTTGTTTTATTTTAACTAACGGTGTTAATGTGAACTGTGGTGTGTGTTGCATTGCAGCAAGATCGAGCTAATGCGTCCCAGTCTTCCTTCCCAACCTTTTCTTGGCCAGGGACCACTTTTATATCTTTCTCGACAGCAGGGACCACAGCGCAACTTAGCGCCCGCTAAATTTAATTAAAATCATTCGCGAACCATATTTTGACTTCTGCGGACCACTGGTTGGGAACCACTACTCTAATATAACTAGAATTGCCAGATGGGTGGGATTTGTCACGGATTTCCGAGTTCCGAGTTCCAAAAAAAGATCAAGTAGTACAAAACTGATATTCAAAAGAAATAGAGTTATGGCACCATTAGTCAGTTAAGCAAGTTTGAGGTTCTCACGAACTGTAGGTATTTGAATGCCCACCACTTTTAGAGCACAAGATGTAGAAGAAGGAGGGGCAGCTATTCTAGAGTCAAAGTACAGGGAACCACAGATGAAATGGTTTTGAAAGTGACAGGTACTTTCAAAATCGTGATCCGATTACGTCGCGTGCTCACTTCGTACACGAGAGTATTAGGAAACTGCTAGCTGACATTGCTATGCTGATATTTTTGGTTCTATAACCAAAGGGTGAAAATGAGACCTTGAAAAAGATTTCGCTTTCCGTCTAACCATCAGTTCGTCTATTCCTGTGTTTGGCCAAGCTGTTTTTCATGAATCGAGAGCTAGATAGTTGATGATAGAAATAGTAGTAGATGAAGATGATGTATTTATGTACCGCATTAACAACAAATTGGATAACAATGTAACCAAAAAAATCAAAACCGTGTACAACCATAAATACTAGGTTGATACAAGCGAGAGGCATTAAATTAAACCAAACTATTAAAAATAAGTTTAAGACGAGTATACGAAAATACTTTTTTTAAACAAGTTAAACAGCGAAAAAACATTAACATACTTTGTATCTGCTCATGCAGCGAACGGCAACCTTGTACGGGGTGAATGACCCCAGCCGATCATAGTCGGCGATCAGATGCGATACAGCGTGTACGAAGTGAGAAAAAAATTTTAAAAAATTTCTGTGGCTAAACTATTGCTCCAATTGATCTGATTTTTGTTGTGTAGCCTGAAAATAATACATTAAATATGTGGTTTCATTTAATGCCTCTCGCTTGTATCAACCTTGTATAATGCTCTCGCTTCCAGTTGGTACGGTAACTTCGGTGTAGTGGTGTAGTCCTACTATTAGCATATGGCCTGTTTTTATAAATAGCTAGATAGATGACGAGTTCAATTGGTTAACATCCTCACCTCAGTAGTTACCAGTCAGTAGCCTGAAGTAAACTAGCCACTTAATAAATAACAATAATAAAAAAGCAATTATTATATCATTATGTTTATATTGTTTAAATACTTAAATATATGTGTATAGGTACATTTTATTTTTATAAAGATAGAAACAAACATAGACATATAAAAAGTATTTATTAAGTCTATGGAAACAAAACCTCGGTATAGAATCCTTCATAAATTTGTGATGTAAATAGATATCATTACTATTCAATTTTAACAGGCGCTTCAATATATTATAAGCTCTAATGCACGTCGTTACCCAAGGGCGTATCCAGGTTCTGAGCCAGGGGGGCAAATCTCTTACCTAGGTTCTGAGCCAGGGGGCTGCCCGCCCCCCATCGGAACGCCCATGGCTGTACCCCCTCCATACTTGTTTGTCTTAGGAACAAGCAGTAAAATACAATTCATTCTACATCATAATAATAATAATTATATTATTACAATACTATACAATTGTAAAGTTCATAGATATATTATTTAAAGTTGTATCTAATGACATTTGATTCTTCATTAGAACACTTTAAACTAATAGTTGTATATAATATAAAGTATTACATAACATATTTATATACCTTGCACCTAAACATACTCGTATAATAACTTAATAATACAATAAAATATAAATTAGTTAACGATAAATAATAATAATAAGTTTAATGACATATAACATTTTTACAAAAAAATAAATACGTAATAATAGAATAAATCTCTACATAGTAATAAAGTATAATAGTTACTACTAATTATTTAATTTACACTGGGTATATAAGATGAATACTTGTAGAATTATATGTAAGAGATCTCTTTTAAAGAAAGCCCTTTGCACTTAAACCTATATAATGTAATTAAAGTATGTGATTACAATTACAACATATGTAAAGTTAAAAAGAAATAACATTAATGACCATGGGAACCCTCAGAATTTTATGTAAGGTCCTGATATGTTATGAAGTGGTCGGGAAGCTGCATGCAAGACTTGTGATGGTGTTTTCATATATTATTAATTAGCTTTAATGCGTTCAATTCGATGTTACAATGCTTACATATAAACCTTCCTCTTGAATCACTCTATGTAATATAAAAACCCCATCAAAATCTGTTGTGTAATTTTAAAGATCTAAGCATACAGACACACAGACGGGGGAGAGTGACTTTGTTTTATACTATGTATGATATGGAAGCCTCGAAGCTACTTTTGATCGGTTACTGTCTGTCTGAGTGTGGCATTACAGTTCGTTCTCTCTGCTTTTACTTTTAGGAAACTATCGTGAAGGTGTTGTTGTTGAAGTTACTACTGAGGTCGTTATAGTAAAAGAGAAATTTTGATTCTTTGGAAATCATTTGAAATGTTTTTTTAACTTTCAGTTTTTTCGTGCCATATTTTGAAGGAAGTAATGTAACACGTTCTTACTTCTATTCAAAGGCCCATGTCTATGACAAAACAGTTTTAAAGTATTTATCGTAACATCTAGCAGCTATTTTGGATTTAACGTCCATGACGATTAGTCTTCCTCGTTTTGTTGCCTTTGAGATGTATAAGGTGGTCTTCATCGTCCTCGTATAGCGTCTTCTCGATCCAGCTCATGAAGGCTTCCACCTGGGGAATTATAAGTAGCTACACTTACACGTTTTACGGGTTACTATTATAGTGTTGAATATCTAGTTCGAACTTAGCTCTTGAGTATCACATATATGCGTTATTAGTTAGAGGTAGTGTCACACTGCATATTATATGCGTGCATCCGAATTGGGCCGGCACAACCGGGGCGGCATCTCTCGCTTACACGATATCGAAAAATGACAATGGTGATGTGTGGTTCGTGCGGTGTGTAAGTAGCCAGTGGCCTACGGAGGCAGGGGAAAGGGAATAATACCACATAACACATCTGCATAAACTCTATGTGCTCTCGTCGAGTATAAAAAAATATATTTACTTCTAGACGCAACATGTGAAACTGCAATTTGTGATATATTTGCCATTTCATTTCTTATTAGACTGACCGGCCGGCGGTTTGATATGAACCTGAAGCCAGTTCTATGTTGGCGGCTATTCAAGGAAAAGATTGAAAGGGGCATTCCAATTTGAAATGCAGCTCAATATTTCAATTTGAAAATATTATCAAACCAGCCAGTGTAGGTACTTGGTAATGTAGGTATCCTACTAATATCATAAATGCGAAAGTTTGTATGTTTGTTTGTTTGTTTGTTTGTTACTCCTTCACGCAAGAATCACACACATAGAGGGTAACTTGGATTAACACATAATATAGTGGTAATCCCGAAAATATGTTCTTATGAGATGCCATAGGATGATTTTCTATTTTCCACGGGTCGAAATTTGCGAGGGCGCAGCTAGTATAGTGATATATTGTGTTTTGGCGAATTATTTGTTAAACATCGTTATAGGGATCAAGCTTCTAGACTGCCACGCGAACTAGTGGCTGAAATGTGAACCGAATGCTAGCAAAATTTCGTTTGTACGTATGATATGACATGTCAACATGCCATTGTCATTGTCCTTTGCTTAGTGTTTTGCTAGCATTGGATTTCTAAAATGATCACTAGGGCGAAAGTGCTGCCCTACGTTTCGTGCACGGTCCCTATTCTGTATATTTTATCAGCATCACTTGTCACAGCTCTGCATCAAATGGAAATTTCCTTAAGAAATTAAGAGGAGAGCGAGAGCCGTAGATAGCTGACAGAAAGAGACTTACCTTTGTATATACGTCCGGTTTTCCTTTTCCACACGGCAGACCCCAGGAGACGATCCCCACCTGCCGTCCGCTCCTCACCAGCGGACCTCCAGAATCACCCTAAAACATATTTACATTTAGTTCTCCCAAATGTTTGCTAATTACCTTTTTCTTACTATAGGGCGATACTATATAAACGAGCAGGTGATTAGTGATTACCGCCTCCCATAGACATCCGCAAAACTAGGTGTCTTGCAGACGCGTTGCCGGCCTTTAAGAATGAGGAATGTTTTTTTTTTGAAGATCTCTAAGTCGTATCGGATCGGAAATACCGATGGAGGTATCTGGTTCCTATACCTATCTCATATATGAATTTCTCGTGTCACAATGTTGATTATCATACACCTCAGATACTGCTAGACCGATTCTAATGAAATCTTATATGCATATCGGGTTGGAGTAAGAATCGTCCAACATCTATTACTTACATCTATAAACTTACATCTATAATAAGAGCCGACAATGCTGAAGTCACTCTAATCTTAACGCGAACAGGGTATAAAGCATTGTACACTTATGACATGAGCCCTGGTCATCCTGTTATGCCGTCACTGTATTCTTAAAGCAAACATATAAAGCATTATAATGCCATGATAAGTCTTCACTGTCCTAGCCGTCCAGTTACCGCTGACGTCACTGCACCCTAACCACGAACAACTCACGTGGCATGCGCCCTGACCCTCCTTGGACATGGCACAGATCTGGGACTCGAACACCGGGTTGATACTCTCGTGCGCCTGCTTGCAGTCCTCGTAGGAGACGGCCTTGAGGTCCAGCTGCATCAGGTCGTTGGGAGCGCGCCCGGGGTACTGAGATACAGACATGCAGGGGTATAGTAAGTATAAATGAACTCGGCTTAGATTGTCTAAGTGCCTCTTACATTGCTACCATAAGTAAATAGTGGACCAGTAAAGGCTGATGATGATGATGATGAAGATGATGATGATGATGATGATGATGATGACGATGATGATGATGACTGCAATACAGCATTAGTAAGTACTACTTCTTTAGGTCTATGTACCCATTTACAGTCTCCTCTTTTAAAGACGCAGCATCCGTGTATCGGGTCTATGGTAGGTATAGTGGAGTCAAAGCACTCATAAATTGCACGACATGCATAGCTGTCACTTCACGGCTGGATCATGAGAGCAAGAGGTACCTCTCGTTTCGGCACATTTCTTTATGCCTCTTAACATAACGGACATACAGAAGTGGTTCCCGTTCCGTGAGCAGTAAGCCGTCAACAAACAGAAGTGGTCCTCCATCCCGTAAGTGGTAAGTCGTCGACATACAGAAGTGGTCAGCAATCCCGTCAGCAGTAAGTCTTCAACACAAAGAAGTGGTCCCCCATTCCGTGACCATTAAGTCGTCAACATACAGAAGTGCTCCCCTATCCCGGGAACAGTACGTCGTCAACATACAGAAATGGTCCCCCATTCCGTGAGTAGTAAGTCGTCAACATACAGAAGTGGTCCACAATCCCGTCAGCAGTAAGTCGTCAACATACAGAAGTGCTCCCCTATCCCGGGAACAGTTCGTCGTCAACATACAGAAATGGTTCCCCATTCAGTGAGTAGTAAGTCGTAAACATACAGAAGTGGTCCCCCATCCCGTAAGTAGCAGGTCCTCCCCCGCCTCCACGGGCTCGTGGTTGAGCTCCACCGCATCCACCTTCTCCCCGAACTCCATCTCCCGGTACGTGAACAGCACGGCCACGTCGTTGACGATGAGGTCGCCGTCGTACTCCTCATGGGCCACTATCTTCCTGATGGCATACGACTGGCCTCCGGAGCGCAGCTGGTTCGTGCCGACAACCGCTCGCATGTATAGAGGTTTCATGCTGCACATAAAAATAATACAATTTGTGCTTTAGACCACACGAAAGAAGTAAAACTTCATACACGTAACATAACTGGCTATGTGAGGGAGAGAAAAATAAAATGTGCGCGCGCTATGCTCTTTCCGTTTTTTTTTTTGGTGACGCAGGGGAATGCCTTTACGCACGATACCGAAGAGTCTGGGTGACTCCCGGGCCTGTGTCGGGCTCGGCGTGTAGTGTACGCTCCTACCGACTAAACCCCTGCCTTCATGATAATGATAATCATAACATAAATACGAGAAACAGGCATAAATTAGACATACCATTTCATAGACTTACTAAAGTAAAGAATTCCTTTCGGGGGCAATGCATACGCCTCTACAATAGTATCCCAGAAAGCGTCCAAAAACTTTCGATTAATAAATTTAAAAAAGTTGTTAAAGAGCGTTTGTGTGGTAAGGCATACTATAAGGTAGCAGATTTTGTGACAGATACCACATCTTGGGATTAGTACCCTCCTCCCAGGCTGTTTCTGTACCATAATGATTGTAAATTTGTAAATTGTATTGTCTTATATCATATACAAATGTACTTGTATTTTTATATTTTTGAATTTTACATCTGATCACAACATGAGGCCCGCTGAGTTTGTTTCGCCGGTTCTTCTCAGGACAGAGCTAGGGTTGAACCGGTGGTAGATTTAATTGTTGACGTTCAAAAAGTAATTCCTGTAATTCTATTTTGAATAAAAAACTTTTCTTTCTTTCTTTCTTTCTTTCTTTCAGCCGCATTAATTGGAGGGCCCCGGATCTAAAAGCAACAGGGCCCTCCAGCGACAGGCTGGCCTCAGTGACAGGGCCAGACTCTTCCTCCACTATGCTCTTTCCTGCAGTAGTTTAAGAAACTTTTTTGTCTTCACCTCGCCTGATCACACTTTTGGTAACGCTGTCATCACGAATTCATCGGCTTACTCCCAAGTCGAGCGAGTGTAAAAAGTTTTACTTCAAAAAGATTTTTAAACTGACCGTCCATCCGTCTGCCTCAAAAGAAATAAAATATCGTTCAAAAAACTAATAACACGCTTACTTAAAAACAGGAATGTAAAATAGATTTTACGCAAGTGAATCCACAGGACACAGCAAGTCAATCATTAGATTATTGTATTATCATGGGTTTTCTGCATGTATGCAAAATTTTTAAACTACTTGGATATTTAGAAGTTGATTTAAATGTTATTCAAAGATTACTTAGGTACATACATACAGGCCAAGCTTATAAAAGCGTGTAAAAAAAAACCCTTATGGCTTATATAAATGTATGTTGTATATTTAATTGATTCCCTTATCATTGTATTGTCTATTTGTCTGTTTGTCTGTCTGTCCGCAGGCTCATTCTCATGAATGTGATAGCTAGACGATTGAATTTTTTAGAGATGATTTATTTCCGTTATTCTGAACCTAAAATAATAAATTATATAATTATATATAGAAACATTGATAAACTAAATTGTGTCGATGATATAACGTATTACCCGGTATTACAAAATTGTGTGTGTAGTTCATACATTAGATAGATATGTTTATCATAACATACACAAATATATATTATTAATTTGTATATGACCCGGTTGTACGGAGCAGTCGGTGTGCGAGTCCGACTCGAACTTGGCCGAACTTTTATATCATACGAGGCAAATGATAGGTAAGCGCAGCTGTCTAAATGTACAATTTCATGCTATGCACTATTGGCTATGCTGACAATTTGCAAATTGTATACACAAACCATGCGAAGTGCGACTAAGTAGCCTTGTATTGTACGTAAATACCTCATGTATTTAGGTATACATATAATAAAACTGTAAAATCTGTGTCTGTACATTGAATATATCTACGAAAAACTAAATGGGGGCGATGTTAAAATAGTGTTAGAACATTTTCAATGGTTTTTAATTTTTTGTATGTCTGTTTGTCTGTTTGTCCGGGCTAATCTCCGAAACTACTGGATGGATTCGAATGAAACTTTTAGTGGTGTATAGGTACTAAGCCTGGTCAACATCAATAACACTTTTCACTGCCGTAAAATCGCTCATTCCTATGGGAAATCTTAATTTCTGCACACTGCAAGCAAACACAAATTACTTTGATTTATAATATTACTACGCGAGCGAAGTCGCAGGCACCAGGTAGTTGTACATAAATACCTCATGTATTTGCCAGTTTTGTAATAACGACATTGTCTCTTATTTATTTTTATTTCTTTGCGTTAAGAGATATGCGTGCTTGTGATACAACGCATCTGCATTTCCTGTTGTGTTCAAGAATTACGGACTCTAATAATAATTTGTAATTATCATAAAATTTATTTTCTAACCCGACCTTCAAAGTCCTATCATCATTCGCGAGAGATCCATAGAGATCAAAAAATTATTTGATTTTAGTGGATTAACAAGACCTCGTACCCTTCTACGCAATGTGCAGCCGTCAAAATGACCCTGGGGGTCACCAGCGAAGCGCCACAGAAATGCCGGACCCCCCACATGCGTAGCGACACCTGGTAGGGCACCGACCCGTTTGGAGCCTTCGTGCCGCCAACTATGCGCTCCCATTCATCCCTTTTGTCTTCTCGTGAGAAGAAATCCGAAGATACTGAAAATGGGAAAAAAAAATTATACAAAAAAATATCTATAAAATATTTTTTATTAAAATAAACATAAACAGAATTTTCCAAGAAAAAAATATATACTATAAAAAAGATTGTCAGAAGTGGGATTCGAACCCACGCCCACAGAAGTGGACTGCGACCTGAACGCAGCGCCTTAGACCGCTCGGCCATCCTGACATATCTATCAATGCCGAAATTACTCAGTACATTTTTCTCAATACTTTATGTTTTTTTTGTATCCTATCTAAAATATACACAATTACTACGCTATATACATAAACACGCTTTTAGAAATTCCTTATTAAAAAAAATACTGCTGTTCCCATTTTAATATTGCTTACCAAGTATTGATGGAATACATAGCAGTAGTATCAGCGTATTAAACATTGTAAATAAACTGAGAGATGATAAAAAAATATGATCTTATATACTTTCTAGTTGTTAATGTTAATGAAATGATTACCGTGTGCTAAATACCTGAGATAGAGCCCGCATGGGCCGTGAGGACCGACAGTATCTGTGTGAATTAATGATCTTTATCATCAGCAGCTAAATGACGTCCACTGGACGTACACAGGCTCCTCCAGAGACAGGTCACTGCCGCGTGGTGCTGCAAGCGGCTCCCTGCGACCAGGTGTATTACCTGGTCATCATCACCTGTAGGAGCCAGAAGACGTCCACTCTATTATAGGCCTTGTCCAGAGAGCGCACATGTCACGCTTTTT
>LUGF01053251.1:102064-144054 GCA_001625245.1 Calycopis cecrops
TAACACAAGTCCGGTACTTACTCTGGGACTAGAAACGGTATATAACGACATCGCGTTATATAATTACGGAATGGGCGAATAGATATACTAACACTAAATCGTACATTCAACTCCACAGTACGGAACTATAAAAGGCGAACCAACTAAAAAACTACTTAACTCTACAAATCAGCTCTTCCAAACAATTAAACAAATATTAGTTACCCTTACCCCTTGTAACAGCTACCCCTGGTGTTGGTAAGGGGCTTTACTAATTGTGATTGCTCTAGACCAGCGGGTGCACGCATGCATGATGTGCATGCTTGTGTTTTCACAGTTTATTAATAGTGTTACCGGCAGCAGATTTTACACAATCTACTTCGTCACAGGATTTGTTCCGATTGTAAAATGTACATATTGTGGACACGTATTTCATTATAATGACGTTTATATTCACTCTTACTGATGCTGTGTAATATTTTACCGTAAAATAATAACTAGCAGAGGAATATACAAATATTCATGTGCTTGTTATTCTTTGACAGAAAAAGGAAAGAACAGATTTGGTTGAAATTTATCACCAATATAGATTATATTCAATACAGTATAACATAAATACCTACCGCAATTTTCGTGAAACCGTGCGGTACATCTAGTATTAAACATGTTTCGAAACTAAATCAAATACGCACGTGTAAGAAATGGTCTCATCAAAGGAATCCGGTGGAATTTACTCAGCAGTAAAATATCATCTGTCTTAGCTACATCATAAGATCCTTGTGATGCCGACCCTATGGGATTCGTGAAAACAGATCTCTTAAGCCCATGCCTCGAAGGGTTTATTAACCTTTGAAGAGCACCTCTATACACCTATAGTAAATATAGGTATGAGCGACTTAGATAGTATCCTAACCCAACGTTTAATTAAAAAAAAGTGTGTGCTTTAGACCACACAACCTAAGTAAAACTTAGTTATTGATTTATTATTATACAAAAATTCATTACCGTGGTTACAATGACAACATGTCATATGATATTAATTTTTAAATAGAAAAAATTACAACTTCCATTGGCCTCGCCGGATGTGTGATTTTTGTAACGCTCTCGCCGGCTTACTCCCCATTTTAAGCGCGCGTATAAGAAGCTTTACTTAAAAAAAAATATACAACTAAGGGATAAACCGGTGGCCTGTTCAGGCTAAAACCGGGATATTGTTGTGCAAAAAAGAGATTTGTGGAATAAAAATTGTTTTTTTTAAAGGATTATTAGTATTTGAGCTACTTTAATATCAGTGTGTGTTATTTCTTAGCAATATAAATAATTATATTATATGTGTATTTTTAGGGCAACAAACTTAGATATAAATAATAAAAATAAAAAATAATCAATCATCTTCAAGAAAAGAGCATTCCTCTTCCTTAAAGGCCGGCAACGCGTCTGCAAGACACCTAGTTTTGCGGATGTCTATGGGCGGCGGTAGTCACTAACTACCTGCTCGTTTGCCCCCTAATACCATACAAAAAAAAATCGATCCAAAAAAATTCCAAGCTTTAGAAACTTGCGTACTATATGATCAATAAATATCATTTGTATTTTGTACTATTTCTACAAAACTAACTACAGTACAATCTACAAGTCACAATTTGAGTTTTATTTCGCAAAATAAAAAAAAAACCTTCATGACCTCCGCACACCCTTAAGGATCTGCAACAACGTCACTGCACAATTCATGTTGATGTATTACCTTTCCGACGGGTCCTTTATTGCAGCCATGGTCAAGTTCTCGTTACGTCTATCATCTTGAACCTATTGTTCTAGAGACATCTGAATATTTATGTGGTATTACAGCCAATTTTTGTTACACAACAAAATATTTTTTTGAAGTAATGCTACTTGGGGAGCAAGCTGATGATGTGTGACGAGAGCGTTACTAAAGGTAATCGGGCGAAGTGAACGGAAGTTGAAGATATACGTTAGTGAAGAGTGAAGTTAGAAGAAAGGTAATGTTACATCTATACTAATAATATAAAGCTGAAGAGTTTGTTTGTTTGAACGCGCTAATCTCTGGGACTACTGGTACGATTTTAAAAACTCTTTCTGTATTTGTTAGTCTATTTAGCGAGAAAGGCTATAGGCTAATTTTAACCGACTGCGATTAAAAACGGATTTTCGTAAACGAAGTTGCGAGTGTCTGCTAGTTTCTTATATTACTATAGGAGCAAGAAAGAGCAGTGCACGCGCATATTTTCTTTCTCTCTCCCTCTTATAGCCAGTTATGATCCGTGTATGAAGTTTTAATTCAAGCATAATGGTCTAGAGCAGACACATTTTTTTTTGTAATAAAATTACAGTTTATGGGCTAGTGGCAATCTTGTACTAAAAGTCGGAAAGTTGTGTTATTTACATTTTTTATAGTAGGTACCTATAGGAGGCAAACGAGCAGTTGGGCCATCTGATGTTAAGTGATAACAAATGTCCACAGACATCCACAACACCAAAGGTCTAACAGATGCGTTGAGGTCCTTTGAGAGAAGAATAAGCTCTTTTGCAATTGACAATCACAGGCAGTAGTCAGGGAGTAGACCATGTCACACCTCTTCTTGGAGAGCTCGTTAAGCCATTCCTACTATGCCTGGTTTCTCTCTGGTCATGCCGGACTGTCATCTGGGGATGATATATATTCTACTTGTGTCTTCGTACACATTTGTGTACTATGATATTTCCTGAGTTTGTTCGGCTATTTCCCAGAAAGAAGAAGAAACTAAATTTTGGCAACTCTACTTAGGTAGTACTTAGTACTTAGGCTACTCTCTACCACTTAGGTGGTAGAGAGTTTGATGTTGATTGTCACGCTGAGCAGATGAGAATAGACCACACCAACGGCGCCGTTTCTATTGAACTAATCAACAAACAGATACAAGTCTCAGATTGCTCCTGGTTGGCCCCTATTTGATGAGGGTCGCGGGTTCGAATTTCATCATGGGTAATTAATTATGGTCAATACAGCCGGGTTCATTGACCGTGAAGATGGAGAGGGTGCTGTTAATTTAATAGACGTATGTTGTTGTTCTTGATGATAATAACTAATCATCATCATTAGTCCGTTTTAGTTTGAAAATTATGAGAGTTCTTGAAAAGACATTTATGTTTTTGAAGAGCTCTTGTAGCAGGATTAAATGTGCCGGTGTTGCGTAGAAGTTTTGGAATCCAGCTGGAGCCCCAATCTAGAACAATTTTTTTTTTAAATTTACAACAGATAATAGACTACAACAGACAAGACAAGAGGCTTAAATTCTGTAATACGCGGGCAGGTATTCATATGGTTTAAAAATCGGGGCTGGTGGTGCCACTCAAGGACCAGCTTAGAGCGAAAAGCAGCGCCTGCAAGGGTAGCTGCTCTTTCTCTTGTGTCGCCAGTGTCGCCGTTGACCTGTTGATGAAATCATCGCAGGGCCCGATGGAAAAGACTGAACTACTTTGGGATTGGGACCCACAACGCATTTATTTAGAAAAAAGGAGTACGGAGTGGTCCCTGTTTTAGTCCAATTTCTTTTACATGTATTATTGGCACTCGCTCCCAACTGCCCCACTGAGCCCAGACACACAAGTCACACGCGACAATTTGCGATGTGACCCACATAGTGTGACCTTAAATAAATGTGCAATACCCGGGCGCGCGCGCGGCGCGGTCCCGAGATATATCTCAATGCCAAACTAATATGTGATCGAAATTGCAAAGGCCAGGCGGAACCGGCGGCGGGCAATTGTTTTAACGCGACACCTTGAGTAAACAATCAACACTCCATTTGTCTACTCCCGACCCCATGATGCTGTAACACACTGCAGATTATAATATTATAATATAATAGAATATCTCGAGATATATCCATGGATATCGTGTATATAACTAATGCCCAAAATCGTATTAGGCGTAACAAACGGTTGCTCCCGTTTCGAACGGATGGCGAAAGTGTTACGCGAATACGGGACAAGAATCGCACCCCTGCTCCGCTAGCACCAGCGACTATCAGCCTTAACACAAGGTGCCACGGTCCGAGCTGGCCTGGCAGCAGAATTGGGCGCTACTTCCGCATGAAGTGAAGTATTTATTAAACATTGGGCACAATTATATAACTGCGGGAGCTAAGTGATGGATCGGTCGACAATTCGATAATATGGAGTGAGGTAACAGAGCTGAATCAGCTTTATCACAACTTTCTGTCACCAATGCTAATGTAGAGAAGCTGAATCAGATTCATTACAACTTTCTGTCATCAATGCTAATGCAGAGGAGCTGAATCAGCTTCATTGAAACTTTCTGTCATCGATGCTAAAGCAGAGGATTTGAATCAGCTTCATCACAACTTTCTGTCATTAGTGCTTAAGCAGAGGAGCTGAATCAGCTTCATCACAACTTTCTTTCACCACTGCTAAAGCAGAGGAGCTGAATCAGTTTCATCACAACTTTCTGTCATTAGTGCTAAAGCAGAGGAGCTGAATCAGCTTCATCACAACTTTCTGTCACCAATGCTAAAGCAGAGGAGCTGAATCAGTTTCATCACAACTTTCTGTCATTAGTGCTAAAGTAGGGGAGCTGAATCAGCTTCATCATAACTTTCTGTCATTGGTGTTAAAGTAGAGGAGCTGAATCAGCTTCACCACATCTTTCTGTCACCAATGCATAGGTAACAGGAATCGTCTTTCAAATCTGTCTGAGCCCTTAGCTCTATTTATAGCTGCATGGATTCATCCTTTAAGACCAAACTGGCTGAACTTGTTCCAGAAATTAACATATATTCATATCTGTGCGGTATAAAGCTTTTAACGATATGAACGATATGATATATGAATATTGTATTTCTTTTTATATATTCTCTTATGTGAGTGACTCCATTATGACATCCAAAGACTGATTCTGAACTGAAGATGTTTTTGTAGGAAATATTGCAATGTCAACTGATCATGGAAACTTTTTAATAAAATATATCTTAATGTGCTTGAGATTGAGTTTTATTAAAGATCTTGACTTCAGAAAATTAATCGGAAATCTTGAGTTTAGTAAATTAACCGGAAATCGAACTTGCAACAATGACGCGTTAGATAAGATGCCCCGTTCAACGAAAACAAAAAAAAAACGGAATTAAAATAAAAAATACCATTTAAAAAAATAAACTTCTACTTGAAGGTGCTCAATAGTATAAAATAAGCTTTTCGTTTAAAACTTTTACTGCCCGTTTACAACGTCATTCTACAATGTATCACTACATGGTACATATAAAACAATGTCGCTTTCCCCCGCACAAACTTTAGAACTTTTGGTTGAACTTTGATAGGGCTTTTTTAAATAGATAGACTGATTCAAGAGGAAGGTTTATATGCATAATAATTCAATATTTGAATTTTGAACTCCAAACGGGCGAAGCTGCGGGCGGAAGCTATTATGGTATAAGTTTGTCTCGAGATTGAACTGAATACTAGTCAAAATTTTGCAATTTTTATACCATATAAGTATATTGTTGAATGTGTAGAAAGTGGGCAGAAAAATTGTAGCTAGATAAATGAAAACCTAATATCAATATTAGCGCATTCGATTAAAAGCTTTTTTTTTCATAGTATTATTCGCCTTTAAATGGTTGTCAACGATAAGATTCACATAAGTGAAAACATTTTTGCCCCAGGGCAGCTCTGATGTAACTAAATACGTAATAAATTCAGGGCCTGTCAAAAACAGATAGTGAAGTATAAATAAGAAACATGACCTACGCGTTGGTCCGTGTGTCCTGGCGAGGACACAGGTCGCAGTTGTAAATCAAGTGTCGTGTCTCCGAGACAAAAACTCAAATATTTACACAACCATTGATAACCACCTCGGGCTGTCTCCCGCTGTGTTCGTGTCTCGGGGTGCACGCGGGGTGTTGGGTGCCATCATTAAACAAATACCAGTCGATCATAGCACAAGCTCGCAGTGATGATCAGCTTGTGAGTCTTCATAAGCATTACTAAGCGCAAGGCATCAGAACAACCGTCTAAGGTGTAAGACAGTGATTCTCAACCTTTTTTTTTGTTGCGGCACATATTTAACAATTTAAAAATTTGGCGGCACACAAAGAAAAAGATAATGTATTAAAAAACGCGTAGCAAAGCAAATAATAAAATAATTTATTTTTTTGTGAATTTAAATATATACAGGGTACTTAAGTATTTATTCAGTGCACAAATTACGATATGTTGTCTACATACATAAAGCAACATTAACTACACTTTTATTTTCGATCTCCAATAAAAACTCTATGTCCTAGGGGCAGTTTAATGTTTCCAAAAAATAACGAAGTGTATGGACACCCTACTATCTCTCACTCAATACCTACATGGTGGCGTGTCCCCGCTCGGTCGGCGAGCGGCGAGCTGCGCGGGCGGTGCCTTTGACAATACATTTTGCAAATATGGGATATTCTTGGTAATATAATTTACAAAAATATATTACTTTTTTTTTGCGGAAATGTACTTAGTTATCGATATATAACACGCAGAAAAAATTTGTGCACTGAATAAATACTTACCCTGTATATTCATATAAGTATTATTTTTTTTAACTGATATAATTTAATAAAATTAACATTATTATATATTTGGAAAATTTGGCGGCACACTTTCGAAATTTGGCGGCACACAAAAGTGCCGCGGCACAGTGGTTGAGAATCACTGGTGTAAGAAGTAGTGCTATGGCTGTATTACAGTCGGTATGACTGAAGAGGTACCTTTCACTCAAATGATACTGCTGTAAAGTGACTAATCTGCTATCGGTTTATGAATTTCTGGTAGTCCGTAGAAGGGAAGTCGGAGGGAGAGCAACTGTCAGAATAACCTCTTTGCGTATATTTATGGGCAATGATAGTCACCGCTTGTTCGTATACTTTTACTCTACTCTCAGACCCCCTTATTAATAAACATAGAATAACTTTATCCAAGTAATAACCTAGTAATAAACTGACACCTATCAAATTCCGTACTTTTTATGAATTTTATAATATGGAATTTGAGAGATGTCAGTTTATTACTTGGATAAAGTTATTCTATGTTTATTAATAAGGGGGTTAAGGTATAGTCAACAAAATTCGACCGCGCTTTTGGCCAGTGCATGAAAAAAGGCTGTGACATGTCGATAACCGTATATCGACGGAATGGTAACATGCGTGTGTTTATTTAGCCCGGCGGCGGCCGGCACGTCTCGCTAACACAATATTAGCCGAGGGGGACGTGCGAGACTTTGTGACGCATGGGGCCAGGCGCGAGCGTGGACGCTATCGATACTTTTTTATGAACTGCTGGTTATATTTGTGCGTTTGTTTTTGGTACGCGGTTTGAAAAGGTGTGTAATGTTTATTGTATTATAATGTATATGTATATATTATGTTATATGTTTAAATATACTCGTAGTACAGTTTTGTGTTGTAAATTATATTAGGATTTACCGATCGCTTGGTGTAATGAGATGTCGTGTCCCTACGGAGTAGTATTAGTAAAAGTATTACGCAGTTCATTTATAATGTTATATATTACAATATTATACATACATTATACATACAGTTTTAACCTGCTCTTCTTCTTACTGGCTAGAGATTACAGTATTAATCAAACAGCTTCTAACCTATGACTCTCTGGGAGAGGCCTATGTCTATATGTGGATGTCTTCTGGGTGCTTCTGATAATAATGATGAAGTCTAAACCACATTAAAAACTATGTCTCTTACTTACACATTGTTGCAACTGTGAATAGTAGACGTATGTGTAAAGTACTAATTAGTAATTTTTCAGTAAGTCACGCAAAAAAATAAACGATACCAGCTTTTCCAAGCTTATATCATTGACATAGAAGCTTTCCCAAGCTTCTATGTCAATTTGGGCGTTTTTTCACTAACAAGATAGGTTAGATAGGTACGTAGTCATTAGATAATAAATTATTATCAGCCAAGTGAATCTTTAGAGACTCGATTTCAACAAAAGATTCCGTCAACTATAATAATTATTGCAAGCGCCATTTTCTGTTGGAAATCCGTTCTCGGAAAATGTCATTTCATTTTAAAATCCTCTCGTGAGACTCAATTAGTTTTCAAAGTCAATTAAATGTTCGCCACTTACATTTTAAAATGCTACTTTGCTAAATGTCTGTTACTTTTTCTGTACAAATAATGGTACTTGATAAAACTCACTAAATTTAAAATAGCCGAAAATGTCATATAGCCGGTGTTACTATACATAAATTAAATGTACAAATATTATACCCTAGGACCTAGGTTAATCAAATATTATTTAGAAGAACCTACTAAGTTCAGAAAGATGAAGAAAAAGCTAAACACGAGTTCTTTAGTTCTCTAGTTTAATTTCAGTTGCCTGCAAACATTTGCAATGTATTTGAGCTATTATACGAATCTTTCAATTATCGATATAAAGTCTTTAGTCCACTTATCGATATATTCACATCACTAGCACGTACTAAAACAACATGAAAAAGTGAAGTCGGGGAATTTTCGAGTCGCTAATCCCATTATGTACGTCGCGACTAAAACTATGCGACACATGATCTATTACAAGTTATAGATGTGGCCGACGCATCCGTGCGCCTCGCCAGCCCCGGGTGAATGGGCCAGGGTTAGTAACGTTGATGAGGGTATAATTAATAGATTCAAAGTTTATTATCATCATCACCTCATCTCATCTCATCACCTCTGTCGGTTCTCAGCTGGACATAGGCATCCTTAAAGAACGCCTAGAAGACCGATCTCCTGCTCCTCGCATCTATGGCGGACCGGCCACTGCTTCGAGATCGTCTCCCCCTGGTGATTGTTTGATCATCATTTATAAAACAATAGCACAGTAAGGGGCAGTGCCACACGCCGAATTGTGAGGCACGACCGGGGAGGTACCTCTCGTTTACACGAGACCGGCGTGACAGCTGAGCTGTCACGTTTCGTGCGGTGTGTAATTAGCCGGTGGTCCATGGAGGTGGAAGGAGAAAGAAGGGCAGCGCATCTATATGGCCTCTATACGGATGTCTGTAGTCGATAGTCATGAGAATGGCTCCGACTGCTCGTTTGCCTACTATACCTTAAAAAAATCGCTAAACGCGGCCTCCACTCTAGAGCCTTATTGCGCTAGGCTGAGCTAGGCTAGTTTGCCGTAGCTCAACGGGCTATTGAAAGTAGTATAGGTACCTACTAGATGTTTCTTTGTCAGATAGGATTCGAAATAACCAAAGGGCAGAGTACTGAAGTATCCGATATAGAGAGAACATTATACTCGCTGAAGTGGCAGTAGTAGTCGTACAGTCTACAGACGGCAGATTCATTGTAATATGTTTTTAATAGAACAAATGGGCACTTAGAACCTTTTTGTAGTCACCAAAAGGCTATCACTGCTCTTTTTAGGTCTCAACGCCCAAAAAAATCCGCACAATTATATATACCTTCCTTTACCTCATCCCGCGAATGAGCCGCTTGTGTTTTCCTACTGCACGAAACCCGTCAACATAGCCCTTAGCTGCTGTTAAGATAGCGACATTCATTGAGTTTAGTAAATCACAGTAATTCCAGTCATGACCAATTCGAATGATCATCAGTAAACATTCTCAAGTTTGCTAGTGATCAAAGGTCCGCCAAAATTACAGAAATGTCCTTGAAATTTAAATTCGCATACAACAGAACGGACTACTAAGACAAACCATTTTGAATAATGTATGCCCATTTATATCCATCATCATCATCAACACCCAGTAGATGTACACTGCCGAACATAGCGCCCAGGTCTCAGTTCACGGTCGCCAATCGCGGGAATCCAGCGGCTCCAGCACTTTGTCCAGGCCATCAGTCATCAGATATAAATACAGCTCAAAGGCAATAAGTATCCTGTGGTCCAGGGGAAGAGGAGGAGGACAACGCATCCATATGACCTGTATAAAATAGTTCCAACTGCACGTTTGCCTCCCTGTACTATACAAAATATATAATGTAACTAGTCGGCCCGACAGCTGTTGTCTTGTTATTATTAGAAAATATGTTGTCATGGTAACGTGTAATGTTATGTGGCCGAATTGTTAATCCGTTATTTTGCCCTACAATAGTGTATTTAAAGTCCAGATATCGACTGCAGCATTATACATATTTATTTATAAAAAATGTTACCTATATGTTACCGAATACCTATATTTGTAACAAAAGAGTTTCATCAAAATCTGTCCAGTCATTTTTGCGTGCACAAGAAACAGACAAAATGACGTCTTATACAGTTTTACTATAAGTTTAGATTATAGACCACCATATCAACTTTTGCAGTTAGCTCTAGCTCGTAACTTACGTTACAGGTTGTTAATGAGATGGTGCTTACAAACATACATCTCAGTGATAATTGGCAAGTCACATGCGCCGGTAAAACCCGGCTAGACTAGCGCAATAACCGGACATATTGTGTCAATATTTTAATAAACATTTATCTGCCACTTTGTACCTATAAATAATATTTATAGGTTAATATAAATACTTATAATATATATAACATAAAACGTTACACCAACAACCACGGCTATATAGCTAGTTCTTGACTAAAATTGACTCATGCTAAACATCTTTGATTTGTCGTAATTGAGATAACTCTATGTACATTTTATCTATGCAAAAGTAGTTGTAAGTCAAAACCTATTAACTGAAACACCTATATATCTGAACTGTAACTGAAATATAAGCATACGCGAATATTACTCATTACAATATAACGACTTTGGTCGTGGAAGAGGTGGACGGAAGTTGAGAGGCCGATATAAGTTAGTGAAGACAGAAAGAAAGTTAAGTTCATAAATTACTATAGGAGTAAGAAAGAGCAGTGCGCGCGGACATTTTCTTTTTCTCTCCCTCTCATATTTTACGTCAGTTATGTTTCCTGTATGAAGTTTTACTTCAGTTGTGTAATCTAAAAGCAAACACATCTTCTTAACGTAACGAAAGCAGTTACGTCGCATCGGCACACGGCTCACTCTGGGTGGGTGTGTGGAGTACTACTCCACTAAATCCTCACGAAAGTCCTCAGCCGCTTAGGGAAGATGAAATTCACAACTGAATTGAAGGAAAAGAGAGGCTAATTACGTACCTATTAGGTATATAGAATTACTAGCTGTTAGTTGTCACGCGTGGCTTAGATAGCGTGGTTTTCCACGATAAAAAGGAGCCGATGGAACTCTTCAGTCCTTCAACTATCTCCATCCTAAATATCACATCGATCCCTTGATCCAATTTGATGTGAAAAAAGACAAACAAACAAGCAAATGAACACACTTTTGCATTTATAATATTAGTACGGATGGTCAGCAATGTCAGCATACAGCTCGTACGCTCGTAAATCGTATCTTTAAGAGTAAACACCATATTAAAGATATCAATCATCATATAGATACTCCGAACAATGTAGACCGATGGAAAACCCCAACTAAGTGACATCACTCGTGAGCGGGTATTGTTAAAAATAAATAAATCAGAAACAATCAGCCATTGTCAAGTGGTTGATGGTTCCGAGAAACACGGACAGTTCGTTTGGGAGAAACGAGAAATACATACACATGTGCTGGATGACATAACTGTTTCGCGAAATTACAAGATTCGTGACTATTTACTGTTTGTAGTTTTCTACCAGTACGACGTATTAAGCTGCAATCATGTATGCAGCTAAATTGGCACGATCGGGGAGGTACCTTTCGCTTACACGATACCGGCGTAAAGTGAGAGCTGTGCTGTCGTACGGTGTGTAAGTAGCCGGTGGCCCATGGAGAGGCCTCCCCTCTCCAGGAAAGAGGGAAACGATTTTGTGCAATCTCTATGTGGATATCGATGGGAATCTGTAGTCATGAAAATCCTCGATTTTTCGTTTGCCCCCTTTATAGCATATAAAAATCCTATCGTTCGGCCAGCTACATGATAAAACTCAAAAAACAGGACATCACAGCCTTCGACTTTCACATAGAGGTCGGCAAATTTGGAAATGTTGTAGGCGCGTTTCCGACCTTTAAGACAAGGGTGCTCTTTTCTTAGAAACCCAAGTTTTACCGATTCGGAAATACCCCAGATGGATGTTGGTTCCATAGAGTGGTTGTGGAGTAAAATTTCGCAAAGTTTTAGTAGTCCGTTTCGCGGGAAATGCATAGATAGTTTATCTTATGAAAGTAAATAATTAGAAATTATAATAGTTGTCTTCACTGCTCTGATAGAGTACCTACTGGCGTGAAGATGTGTTATATAGTTGTTGATTATAACAGTTTTACAACAGAAAATGTTGCAAAACAAATGAATGCGCTACACATTTCCTTTGCCACATTTTTGTGATGCTTCTTCCGAGTTCCTTGACACCGGCGGCATGCTAGCTGTGTGTTAATTGCAAATACCGCGACTCAAATGGTCTGGATATTTCATATCTGCAACATCACTATAACATAATATATATTTCTTATAAAAAGATAAGACTGACAATATAATTGGTAGTAGTCCGACAGTTTGGACTAAACTATGTAAATCACAATTTCAGAACTACGAGATCTAGGACGATAGTATATGTTTAGTTAGACAATAGTATGGATTTTATTCCTCATTTTCGGTTGGTCCATTCCTCAAGGGACATTCTGTGTAATTAAGGCATGAATGCTTGTACCTAAATTGCAGTGTAGACTTAGCTGTTTTTGATAATTATCGACTAGGTGTATTTACAGACAACCACAATTTTGCTATTTATTTGAAAAAGAAATGAGAATATTTGATATTTTTTTTTGTTTTTGTTCATCCCAAGACACATATTTTGCCCAATCATAAAATCAATTTTAAACAAATATTTTGCCAGATAAAATCTTTCCTTCCCTTTCATACTAATAACTCCTAGTTATTTTCAGTTAACTAGTGCCTCGACTGTCTCGTGGTCTAGTGGTAAATATGTTCAACCACAGACGTGAAGTCCTGAGTTCGAATCCCGGGTCGGATCAAAAATTGTTATTGGGATTTTTCTAATTCTAATAACAGTTCGGAGCCAGGAAGTTGGCGGTGTGACACCCTCGTTCCTCGGAGAGCACGTTAAGCCATCGGTCTTGCGACTGATTTCTTTTCGGTCGAGTCGGACTGCCGTGGCCTCCCCATCGGAATATGAGAATGAGGAAACAGAGAATGCACTTGGGTCGGCGCACACACTTGTGCACCGGTTGTAGCCGGTCGCCGAAGCCGAAATCGGCTAGGACGACATTATTATTATTATTTTTAGAATTGTAATAATGAGAGTCATTATTAATCACATGGACTTATGTCTCTGTAGTACACACATATTATATCTACCTGGGTAGACTGTGTACTGTACTTTCATCAAACAAATTCAAAATAACACTAGAAATATATTTTAAAATTTAAGGTAAAGGTATTTTCAACAAATATTTTTTTTACAAAAAATAAATAATACTTAAATTGTTTGTTTTTTCTTTTCTATTTATATTTTATCCTCCATTCTGTTTTTGCTGTTTTATGGAGGATTTAATAAATTTATTTCTATTCTATTCTAATTTTAAATTTCGTCGCTTTTTAAATTAGATAATGAATAAAGAATATGATTGTAGAATTTAAAACCGACCGCCATTGTTGAAACGTGTGCAGTGCAGTCGATAGCTTTTGTTAATTCGGAATTTTTCCTAGAACCCATATAGGAAGTTGTCCAATATATTTTCATGCTGTTTTCGTTTCCTTATTCATCATTGGAACGTGATCACCATATGTTTGAGGCGTGGAGGCTATTTTGCGCTGTATCCCGTGGTGGTAGAGTTATTTTTACAATGTTCAGTTGGTATAATGCAAGGATTCCATGTGTTTCAACCATTTCGCTAGGCGACTTGTAACTGCGCTATTGTTTACGTTCACATACAAAGTTGTAGGTGATTATTTTGTAGACCAACTTAGTATATCGTCCTTAAAGATCTTACTAGGATTAGTACTAGAGAATATATTGACCGTAGCAACAAACGAAGTACGAGAAGTTGGAGCCATTTTGCTCTCATGCGTTGCTCTCCTCCTCCTCCCTCCACGTGCCACCGGCTACTTATACACCGCACGAAGCGCGACAGCACAGCTGCCACTTTACGCCGGTATCACTCGTGCCGGCCCAATCCGGCTACATGCATGCATGCAGCGTGGCACTGCCTCTTACTAAATATATTTTTTTATGTTATAGGGGGGCAAACGAGTAGTCAGAGGCATTTTCATGACTACCTACGCTCATTTATACCCGCATAAAGACTATGCAGATGCACTGCTTCTTTCTCCTCCCACCTCCATGGGTCACCGGCTACTTACACACCACATTAACCAGGCAGCACAGGAATACGAAGCGAATACGATTCGCCAGCCATAGACGAATATCGGCCAGTTTTAGCACACAATACCGTAAACGGTTGGATAGTTATTTACACAGACCTTAGAATTCCGAGGTCGTACTTTATTTCGCCAGAACTGTCGTCATGTCCCATACGCAAAGAAAATTTGTGAAAACGAAAAAAAATCGTTCACTGGAAATGTGAATTGCGTATGTTTAAAGCTTGCGTGTTATGCATGTACATCCTGTAAATGTATATCTAGCTGTAGCTAGCTATACACTCTGTATATTATATCTTAGTATTTTACCTTACGTTATGTATCGTATAAACTATAGACCAACAGAAAAAGAGAAACTATTTTTAATTTTGTCTACAAAATCCGACGAGCTGCAATTGTTTAAATCATAATTTCAAAACAACGAGATCTAGGACAATAGTCTTTAGTGTTTTAGACAATAGTTCAGTCTCCGTTCCTTCCATTTTCGGTTGTCCATTCCTCACGGGGCTTTCTGTATAATTAAAGCGTGTATGCATAAATTGCAGCGCAGTCTCAGCTATTGTAGTATCTTTGGGAATACCCCAAACGGATTTTAGTAAGAGGTAGTGCCATGTTGCGTTGCTGGTGAGTTGGGCCGGCACGAGCGGGAGGTACCTCTCGCTCACACTACATCGGTGTAATGTGACAGCTCGGCCTGTTTCGTGCGGTGTGTGTGTGTTTCCGGAGGCCTATGGAGGGGGAAGAGGGAGGGAGGGTAACGCATCTGTATATACTCTATGCGGATGTTTATAGCTATCGGTAGTCATAAGGCCCCGACAGCTCATTTGCCCTCTCATTTTATAAAGAACTTCCAATATTTGGTAAGTCCTATTAAACGAGGATCGACATACAAAAAATACAATCCCCACTTATATCTAGGGGATGTCTTCTAATGTTTAATAGATTTATTTTTACTGTTTTTCGACCTAGTGTCTGAGCCAAATATCATAGGCGTCACAAAATCCCATCGGCTGCGGTGACTCGGACACGTTGAGCGCATGGGGGAGGATCGGGCTTGTAAGATAGCGTATCTGGGTCGGCCAACTGGGCGTGGACCAGTGGGTCGTCTCAGGTACCGATGGAGTGACATGGTGGAAGCAGACTTGCGTGAGATCCAACTTCCAAGCCACCAATTGGCGGGAAATTACGCAAGATCGTGCTAGGTGGAGAACTCTGGTTTCGGAGGCCAAGACTCACTTCGGGTCACTGAGCCAGAAGAGTTAGTTAGTTAGTTTTTTGGCATGACTATCATCATGCTAAATTGGTGTATTCTGATAGGTTCCACAGACACTAAGAGTATCTGTTTATGCTGCAGATGGATGGACAGCTAAACGGATAGACGAGGTGGAAATAACTATTTTCACCCTATATCCATATTATAATGTACTACTTTCGTATCTTGTAGTAGATAAATACACAGAAGTCTAGTAAAGATGTTTTATTAGTACCTACCCAATAGGGAATCTAATTCCCTCCTAACCGAATGTCTTCTACGGCATCTCTATAGAGACTAGACGTGTGCGTGAGATATTATTATAGTGTGTAAGTGTGTGTGCAAACACAAGTGCACTCTGTTTATTCAGTTTTCTTGTTACGCCGATGGAACGACAGTTCGGCAAGCCCGAAAAGAAATCAGACACAGGACCGACGGCTTAACGTGGGGCACTAGGGTGTAACACTGAGACCTCCAACTGTTGATATTACTAGAAATTCACACTAATCTAACCCGGGACCTCACAATTTCTGACTTAAAAACTTACCAGTGGACCGTCAGGCAATTCTCGATATTTGTATACTGTAAACGGGACTTAATCGCGTTTTTATAAAATCGAAGTATTTACCTCGACTCTCGACGTTTCGGCAGCAATGCAACGGCCGTGGTCACGAGTAGACTACTCAGTATTACTATACTACAGTCTACTCGTGACCACGGCCGTTGCATTGTGGCCGATACGTCCAGAGTCGAGGTAAATACTTCGATTTTATAAAAACGCGATTAAGTCCCGTTTATAGTATACAAATATGAATACAAATCGCGAAAGCTTAAAACAATTCTCGATATCTTTACAAGTGTTTCACCAGGCACGTTCAACTCTAATCCAAAAAAAAACGTATTTTGTTTCACGTGACCGTTGTACAAACTCGCGCAAGTGACTAACGAACTGGACTTTTCCTCGGTCACTTAATGGTAAGTGATTACAATACCTGCGTTCCCAGTACTCCATTGTGTACACTGTACTCATATATCCCCGAAAACTACAACAAGCGTTGCATACTAATGTACTATGTTACCTAGAAAGATCATAGATCGATAGTAAGTGGGCTGATTCACACTGAGTATGAAACGATTAATGGTCTTTATTTAAAGTGCTTCGTGGTCTAGTGGTAGCATGTTTCACCACAGAGAGATAAGTTTAAAGCCATCACTTCACGATATTATGTTAAAGAGAAGCAGTGACCGAGATTTTTCTTAAAAATAGTACGTTAGGCAAAGAAAGGCCACATCTACATTCTTTTTTAGGGTTCCGTACCCAAAGGGTAAAAACGGGACCCTATTACTAAGGCTCCGATGTCCGTCCGTCCGTCTGTCATCAGGCTGTATATCTCATGAACTATGATAGTTAGACAGTTGAAATTTTCACAGATGGTGTATTTCTGTTGCCGCTATAACAACACATACTAAAAAAATTAAATAATATGAATATTTAAGGGGGCCCCCATACAACAAACGTGATTTTTTTGGTCGTTTTTGCTCGATGTTGACAACGGCAACAGGTAGACACTTGAAATTAGAATGTAGTAAAGATAAGCTCCCGTTTCCGTAGGTAATGGTACGGAACCCTTCGTGCGCGAGTCCGACTCGCACTTGACCGGTTTTTATATAAAATTAGGACTCAAATAAGACCTTTTGATGACCAACGTCGCCCTTAGAGATCCGTATATTGTGTCACCTGTAAAAGTACATACGCACTTATTAATCTAAAAATCTTGTTTTTTTTTTTTTTTATGGTATAGGAGGGCAAACGAGCAGTTGTAGCCATTTTCATGACTACCGACGCCCATAGACATCTGCATAGACTACAGATGCGCTGCCCCCCTTTCTTCTCCCACCTCCGTGGACCATCGGCTACTTACACACCGCACGAAACGCGACAGCACAGCTGTCACTTCACGCCGGTCTCGTGTAAGCGAGAGGTACCTCCCCGGTCGTGCCGGTCCAATTCGGCTGCATGCAAGCATGCAGCGTGGCACTACCTCTTACTAAAACTGTTCTTGTACTGCTGTCTGCTGGTGTTTTTAAATAAAATAAAAATAATTACTTAAAATGTAACATGTAGACGAAATGTAGACATTTATAATTTTATTTTCCCGACGTTGCGGGCCACCGACTGAGCCGGTCGCGGTGGTCCGACATGTAACAACTTTCACGGCTCCCAATTATGATGCGGAGCGGCTAAAAGTGTGAATTATCGCAAATTAGGATTCGCGAAGCAGCCTGGGGGTACTCGTCTGACATGCGATGCCGATGTGTGGTCTTCATCTGAGGCTGTGGGGGTGGAGCTTGGGCATCAACTTTTTTTGCGATCCGTGCGTGCGTGTTACAAATAAGTGTTTAAAATTTTATGACTAAGTATATAAAGCTTTTGACAACGAAATAATAAGATGTGCATTTTTGCTTGATTTAAGTTTAATTATTATGATTTTCTATTTCGATGGATTGAGTATATGAAATTTTCAACGACGAAATAGTTGAAAATTTGATGTTTTTGTTTTATTGATAAATATGATTGTTATTAGTACTGAATAAATATAGTATATTCATAGATTTAAATCGTCTTGGGGGGAGAGGCCAGACTAAGAGCAGATCTGCTGGGAGGTCCTCCGCCTGTCTCTCTGAATCAGCAGGCGACGGCGGGGATTTGGAGGACTGGCGGGTGTTCGGACACTGGTGGCGTGCTCCTCCTTGTGTACTGGGGCTAGGGGTCAGTGTAATTAGGACTGTTTAAAGACAGACGAACAGTTCCCAAGGAGAAGAAGTGTTGTCTTTTCACCGTGGTCGGCCTGCCGCTGGAGGAATCCTGTAGCTTGCTGAAGCGGGGCCCTCCAATTATAGAGGCTGTAGACACCCGCAGGGGTTTAGTCAATATGGGTAACCCAATAGCCGAGCCCGACACTGTATTCAGTCGAGCTCCTGGGTGGGGTACGTAAAGGTATTCTTTGTTACCTCGTGTCACCAAAAAAGGGTCTGCCCTACAAACGTTTTATTGTCACCTACGCCATGCTCTAAAAACAACTCGTAAGATTTCTGACAGTAAATTATAATATCACAACATAGAACTCCTTAGCGCTGTGAAATGTAGGTAAACTAAACTACAGTCCTGCTCTCTCCATATTCCTAACTTGTTCAATCAATGGTGTGACGAGTTTGTGAAGACAGTTTCACAGTAATAATCTAAAAGGGGAAAAAAAAAGTTTTTATATATTTGCTCCAATAGAAACAAAAACTGCATGAAAACTATGTAAGTGTTTGTGACTGGAGTTCACTCCAAAACAGTACATTATTCTGCATGTGTATGGTGCACAAGAGACGAAAGTGACATAAGCGTGGTAAAGTGTTAATTAGTAAGTGTATAAGGGGCCAACTAGCAGAGGGAGCCATTTTCTACCGCCGACTTTACGCCGGTAGCATGTAAGCGAGAGGTACCCGGTCGTTCGGGATCTATTAGGCACTCATACTGTCCATTCGATTTTTTAAAATGTTTTACTTTGGCGGTTTTTCTTAAACCGATAACATGGCGTATCTCATCCTCCAGTATTTCTATTTCCCAGTGACTCAGTGTTCTCGGGAGGCCGACGATAAGATTGCGTCAGTGACAAGAACAATGAACAGACAAACAATTAGCTAATTACCAAGTCGGGATTCCCGCACCGACCAATTTCCAGAATCGGGAGCGGCTGATTTGACGATTAAATGAAGTCCATCGTCACCATCATCTATTACCGGATAAGTCAAATGTTCTATGATAACGGATCGACACCAGCAAGGAACATCCCGCAAACATGATTCTCCTTCTGGGGATGAGCGTATTACTTTTCTTGTCCAATAGGGATCAAGCATCTAGACTGCCACGGTAATTGGTGGGTGAAATGAGAACCTTATGCTATCAAATTTTCGTTTATACGTTTAATATGACATAATATGTCAACATGTCATTGTTATTGTCTTTTTTTTCTTTTTTCTTTTTTTTTTTTTTACGTGTGGAAACCCCCTCGGGTACCATCTCATACTCGGGGCCAGAAGAACGAGATGGTTATGTCGGACTCGAACCGACAGAAAACAACACGGTATTCCGTCGTCTTGTCATTGTGATATGGCCCAGGTATGCCCTAGGAAAGGATGATCCCTGGACCCTTATCAGACTATGACCACAGGTGGTCTCTACGAAAACTGCCGTGAACCTACGCCCGCTACGGTTGATAAGGCGAGTACGAAGTGCAACCCGGCTACCTTCGGTCTTCCTCTGCTAGGGTGCTGGAGGCCCCAACCAGCGCCCCAAGAAAGCGCTCATGGAGGTTGGAGATCATTGGAGACCCGCCGAACCCGCCACTTCATTCCTAAAATGATCACTAGGGTGGGGGGGCGGTTTGGTGCCTCTATGTTTCGTGCACGTTCCCTATAAATCATCGTGTGGGGAATCGTTGAATAGGCCTTTGAAAGAGATGATAATTTTTTGTTAGAGGTAAGTGTCCCTCCCTCTATCTTCCGTCCGGAGGCCCGGATCTGCAGCCCCTGTAAGCCAGCACCAGGGTCCGGGTCTGGCTTTACTAAGAGGTAAAGTCGTCGTATTATTCCATCCGAATTTACCGGTACGACCGGGAGGCCTCTAGCACACCATGACACCACCGCATGGCAGCTATAATATCGTGTTTAGTGCGGTTTGTGTCGGTTTCCCATTGGATGAGTGAGGAGTGCAACACATTTGCATAACAATTATGCAAATAAAAAGAGATATGCCATTCGTGCGCAAAGAGTTCTGCGTTGCAGAAATGCGTGCTAACAGATTTCTAATCATTATCCACAAACAACTTGCATCCAATGTAATTTGTAATGATATGTACTAATATTATAAATGCGAAAGTTTGATTGTTTGTTTGTTTGTGTCCTTCACGCAAAAACTGCTGAGCCGCTTTTCATGAAATTTGGCACACACATAGAGAGTAACTTGGATTAACACAAAGAATAGTTTTTATCCCGAAAAAAATTTCCTATGGTATGCCATGGGATGATTTTCTATTATCCACGGGATCGCAATTTACACGAGTAAAACCGCGGGGCGCAACTTGTCTTCTATATAATATATGAAAATCAAAGGTGGCATTGTCATCTATCAACGCACAGGCCACAGCCCAAACCATTGGACGGATCGGCCTGAAATTTGGCATGCAGGTAGATTTAGATTTAGAGGATTTTTAGTAATTCTACCCTTAGGGGTGACATCGGGTGTTGAAGTTTATATGGATTTCTTAGAAATTAAACGCGAACGAAACCGCGGGGCACGGCTAGTAACATACACCTAAAAGGCAAATCGGACTAATAAATGCATAGCCTGACTAGGCCTACAGCTACTGTACCTGATGATGATGAAAAGAATGGATTTATAGAAATTCAACTCCTAATACGGTCAAATAAGGAGTGATTTTATTATCATATGACGCGTGTGAAACCGCAGGACACTGCTATTTTTTATATATACTAGAGTAGTGTTAGATTCTGTCATGAACCTTTAGAAGGTAAAGTAAGGTAAACAACATCAAACTAGTAAATTCAGTACATCACATCATCATACATGCGTTATGTGAGTGAGCATTAATACAGGATTTTTAGAAATTCAACCCCTAAGGAAGTGAAAAAGGGGGTGAAGTACCTATATATGGAGCTTTCTCATACCTGGACTTTCAATATGAGTCCTGGATTACAATTAAAAATGATCTGTGTAGATGAAGTGGACAAATTTTCTCCATAAGGGGTTAAAATGAAGGGGTAAAATTTCTCAAAGATTCCCTCGAATTTATAAACGGAAGAAACCGCGGGGCGCAGTTGTAAATATACATTTTTAATATAAGTGAGCAAACGAACAGTCGGAGCCATTTTCATTACTACCGACGCCCATAGACATCCGCATAGAGGTTATAAAGGTGCATTGCCCTCCTTCCTCCTCCCGCCTCCATGGGCCGCCGATGTGGAAGGATCAGGTGTACGGTCGCTGATGTTGATATTGGAACGCTGATCGAGTCATTTCTATCTAAATAACATATTGAATTTCTGGTGTCAGTCCGTCTTATCTCCGCGCGTGCGATAACAGCGGTGAGAAGTTGTCAGAAATGCGATTTGACTTGTTGTTTATGTACGTTTTATTAACATTATTTTATGTAATAGGGGTCAAACGAGCAGGTGATTTACCGCCGCCCATAGATGTCCGCAAGATCAGGTGTTTTGCAGGCGCGTTGTCGGCTTTTAAGAAAAAGGTATACATTCTTGAAACACCCTAAGTCGTACCGGATCGGAAATACCGAGGGAGACAGCTGGATTCATAGTACTGTAATTATTGTTAATAGATTAATTTTGGCATACAATCAAAAATATAATCAGAACAAACAGATTTGTAAAAATAAAATCAAATATAACAAAAAGTGTGCGTTGGCCGGGAATCGAACCCGGATCAACTGCTTGGAAGGCAACTATGCTGACCATTACACCACCAACGCCGATGACTAATGTTTTTAAATAAACAATAATTTTACTCTAAAAACAACCATATTGTACAATATGTACCTATTAGAAAGGAAGTTAGTCTTCAATCTCTTTATGAATATTTATATGACCTTGTAGGCTGTAGAGCATAGAGCATAGAGTAGAGATATAGAGTCTTGAGTCCAGCTGTAGTGTAATTGGACTGCTGTGCAGACTCTGTGTAGAAACAGAGCAATACTGTGTGAATTGTTATTGGGACGCATTTAGAAAGTCAAAGGTCAAAATCCACCACAGGGAGCCTACGACTCGATATCCTCAGATTACGGACCCCCTGGGGATCCGAGGCGTATGTGTAAGGGATCTAGCTCAGTTAAATCATAACATTCTTATGTACTAACATTGATTTTTAATATAATAATACCAGGGGTCCGCGGAGCTTTTGAATTCTGGACTGGGTCCGAGACTGCAAAAAGTTTAAGAAACCCTGGCCTAGAACATCCTCAAGGCGTTCCCGAGATGGGGGACACTGCGTCACGATCTGACGACAGTCGTCGGTGACCTGTCTCTGCCGAGCATCTTCACCGCGACGCTCAGCATTGAGTCCCATTAGCTGCCTTCTGTGAGACAGTCATGACCCAGAAGGAGGCCGAGTGGGACAGAGAGGAGGCCGCAGATAAGACCTCTCCCTGCGGACAGTCCCCAAGGAGGTGTGGTCCCTAAGACGTCTGGTCTGGGAAAAGCCTGTCGCAGGAGGGATCCTATAGCCTGCAGAGCCGGTACCCTCCAATTATAGCGGCTGAATGCAGGGGTTTGGTTGGCATGGCACTAAGTGTCGAGTCCGTCACGTAGCTCTAGGAGTCACCCGGGCTCCTAGGTATCATAATTATATAAATGTATTCCCCTGCGCCAACAAAGAAATATAGCTGGACCCATTTCAGTATATGGGTAGCGGGCAAATAAAGTCTGCTAATAATTATGCCGTGTGACCTAACTTAGGTATCAAGCATCTAGTAATTATGTACACAGATGTATTGCGGCAGGTGTATTAAATTTGCTGAGTCGTGACCAGCCAAGACGGCCGTTGGTTTGTAGGAAATTATATCTTATGCCACATGCATAAGTCATATTTTCTATAAATACGCTAATGTCTTACGAAAAAGGTTCCAAAAGAGCGGTGTGGGAACCTTAAGGGTTGTTCCGTGAAGGGGTGTGAGAGTTCTGCATGGTGGGTCTGGGCGGATGGGCCTCCGGCCACGCATCAAGATTTGCTTAGTTTCGGTTCGATGAAGCGCGAAATTGATATAATGAATGTGCCACTTTCAAGTTGCATCGAAGACGAGCAAGGGTATCTTATCTTATCTTATTAATATTATAAATGCGAAAGTTTCTATGTTTGTTTGTTTGTTACTTCTTCACGCAGTAACTGCTGAAACGATTTTCATGAAATTTTGCACACACATACAGGGTAACTTGGATTAATTCATAGGAATTTTTTTATCCAGAAAAAAGTTCCTATGGAATGCCAAGGGATGATTTTCTACAGGATCGAAATTTACGCTCCTGAAACCGCGGGGCGCAGTTAGTTAGTGTATATATACCACATATATTATGCAGTGATCTTCCTCGCCTGATATCAAGGTAGACGCCGAAGATAGACAGACGATCTAATAGTAAAATACAATTTATTGTAACTAATATTATGTTCTCTAATAATACTAGCTGTTACCCGCGGCTTTGCGTAGTTTTTCGCGATAAATAGGAGCCGATGGCACTCTTCAGTCCTTCAACTACCTCCACACTAAATATCACATCGACCCGTTGATCTGATTTGATGTGAAGAAACCAAGAAACAAACAAACAAACCCACTTTCACATTTATACACATATATTAATATGGATTCTCGTGTCACAATGTCAGTTACCGTACTCCTCCGATACGGCTCCACCGATTCTCACGAAATTTTGTGTGCATATCGGGTAGGTCTGAGAATCGGCCAACATCTATTTTTCATCTCGATATTTCCATGAATTCGAACCTTACGCAGGAAACCGTGGAGTGAAGCTAGTAAAAATGTAAAGTTTCTAACTTTGTAATTTTAAAAAATAGTAATGCCGCGGCCGTCATGAAAATTCTTTCATTAACGAACTACATTATTGAGGAGCCTCATAGAGGTAGTGCCATGCTGTGTTGCAGCCGCATTGGGATCAACATGACCTCACACAAGATACGTGCCGTGTGGAAGTATCAGGTGGCCCATGAAAGGGTTAAGAATAGCAACCTATAACTATAACCTCTATGCAGATGTCTCAATGCAAAATGGCTCCGACTGCTGCTTTGTATATTATTTAAAAAAGTATGTAAGGGACGTGACTAATGACACTCGTTTCGCTCTACCCACCTTCAAGGGATCTGACGAAGACCTGTTTCCAATTGTTATTATTTTCTTATTATTGTTATAGATAATGACGTCGGTGCTTGGTACCGTACCAATCCATCGGTCGAAGAATGCAGCTATGACGTCAAGTGGCCGCATACAACAGCTGTGACGTCACACGAGCGCAGTGCTAAAGCACCTGTTACACGTCTCACCCCACATGCACAATCGTTGCGTTCCTAAAACTGACGACCATGTGAGATTGCGCATTTATAGTATAAGGGGGTAAATGAGAAATAGGAGCAATTTTCATGACTACCGACGCCCATAGACATCCGCGTAGAGATGTACAGATTGCCCTCCTTGCTACTTCCCCTCCATTGACCACTGCTACTTACGCGTACACGGCACAGTAGCTGCCATTTTGTGCTGGTATCGTGTAAGCGATATGTACCTCCCTGGTGGTGACAATTCGGCTGCATGCATGCCTGTAGCGTGGCATTACCTCTTACTATATATGAGTTGTTACGCGTAAGGTTCTTAACACGGTCGCGATCAGTGGCACGTCCTACGCTTCAGCGGCTCTCAGTTTTAGGAACGCACTTGACGTTGACTCACAGGGGATTTCCATCGGCGAACATTTTAGGCTACTTCGTCATAGTACACATATGTTCGCATATGCAAGAGTTCCTGTTAGTCACTGATCTCTATATTATGAACCTGTTGTGGACTACATGACTTCGTAGGACGTCACAAATTTGTTCAATCGTAATAAAATATAGCCTAAGTTTCTTCCTGATAATGTAGTTACTATTACTTAAAGAATTAAAATCGGTCCAGTTGTTTTGGAGCCAGTACAATATAAACAAACAAAACAATATTTTCTCTATACAGAGTTATTTCTAAAACACCAACAATTTCTCAGATATATTTGTTATATTTTTATATTTGTTAATATTTGTTCTACAACTTTTCAAAATTCGCTATTATTTTTTTTCACACAAAAATAAATAATTTTTTCGCCCGAGCATTATAAATGCATTGTGTACCTACTAGACAAGATAAGTAGAGAATACGTAAAAAATTCTAACTGAGAATACATGAATTCTGAGAGCTTGTTGATGTTTTACAATAACCCTGTATAATTTTAGTGTATATAGCTGACATAGGTGGAGGAATATGTGGAGTGAGACTGTCTCGTGGGCTACTGGCTAATAAATTATAACCTGATCATACATGTCGATTTCAAGCATTTATTAAAATTACGATCAGAATATTGAAGTGAATGCCATCTACATTTACGCTCATTCGTCAGTACGGACTGTTCAAGTGGGGTCAATGGCGAACTACAATATCTATCAGCTTTTTATGCATGATTGAATATTTTGTTTGTTTGTTCGAATAGACTCCAAAAGTACGGCACTCGGTGCGTCTAGTATACAATAAAGGTCGGTGGTCCTTATATATTTTTATAAGCGGTAATGCGAACGCAATCTATTTCTACGTATAATTAACACATCTGATTAACATCTGGTTGTACGACGTACGTACTATGGGCGATGTTCGTCACTACCACTGCTCTTGTCCCCTTTGCTATACAAATAGAAATTCTTCCTTAACTAAGTGTCAAAGCGTTATCACGGAGCTGTGGCGTGCACTTGGGGAGGCCTGTATCTAGTAGTGGACGAAACAGACTGATGATGATGATGATGGTAATTACGTAGTTCATAAATCATGCTACAAGGGTTTGATCTTAATCGCCACGCTGAATGTTGAGTCCCTTCAAATCCCTCTCCAGTTTAGATATTATCACAATATGTCATTACTCTTTAATGTCTGTTATATGAACATAGCTGAACATTATCACATTATGGGGCTTACTCCATAAAGGGATACTTAGTAAGAGGCAGTACCAATTGCAAGCCGAAGTAAGATACACAATGGGAAAGACCCAATAAGACGTCGATGGACACACACATACGTGGAGCAGGCCCTCAAAGGTTTGTAGTATCATCGCCATAGAAGTAACTAAGTAATTTAGAGTTCTTTAATAGCATAAGGGGGCAAATGAGCAGTCAGATGCATTTTATCACTGCCAACGCCCATAGACTACAGACGAACGGACGGTATGGAGATTGTATAGATGCCTTGCCCAATTTTCTCCTCTTGCTCCACGTGTTGGGACAATTCGGATCGCCCAATACATGCATGCATGCATGCAGCGTGGCACTACCTCTTACTAAAAGTTACTTAAAACTATTAGTTGTGTATTTACGTTTATGATACTTAGGCATATTTTATACGTGACAATACAACTGTTTCTATGCGCGGTTGCGTATTACGAGAAAACATTACACATCCACTAGACGAGTAGTAAATTTGTTAAATCAATATAAAAAAATATGATTTAACACGTGTCTGAGTGCTCCGTGATCACACGAACTAAGGTCTATAGTAATATGTAGAGAAATAGCAACGAACACATTTGATTGACTTCCGCATTAGCGCGTTCTTTCTTCCATTCCCTTGGTATAGATTTCAAGAAAACAATTGCTTTTTTTCAGGATAACAAATAATTTTATGGTAATCCTAATTGCAACATATTTTATGAAAGAAAACTTTTACATGAAAGAATAACGATAATATAAAAACATTTTCGTAATTATAATATTAATTGGATTTAATACACATATCGCTACATTTCTATTGTGTTTTATTATCTACTAATTAATTATTTATTTTATTTTATTTTACTTTATTTGGAAAACATACAGTGATAAGTAACTTAAAAATTTTAACTAAGTATATACAAAACAAGACACCATTTATGCGTTTTCACATATAGTTTGCTAAACAAATTACAATAGCTTGAACACAAACAAAAGTGAGATATTGTAACATCAATGATCTTACAAGCAGCATAAGAGTTACAAAACTATTTAAAAAACACTAATTTAGTATGTAGTAATCCAGTTTAGGGAATCGCATCGAACCAGTGCTTCTTCATGGTTCTTTTTAAAACATTTGTTGAGGTGTTGAACACAGGTGTTGTTATGTTTGGCTAAACTAATTATCTTTATGAAACTAATAGAGAATCAGCGTCTTTCTATGAACATATTTTCTCTTGTACTCATATACAAAGAGTGACAACCGTCCCGTCTGTCTGCTCCCCAGTGACAGCGCTCTTCAGGCTGTACTTGGCTTTCCCTTGTAGATATCGTCAACACTATGCACACATGTTTTTCAACAGCAAATATGAATTATTTGCGCGAATGCACTACCCGGTGGTATAAGGATCTTGTTCCACATCGGAAGAGACAATATATGACAAGATATTCCTGCGATATTAATATTATAAAGAGGATTGTGTTTTTGTATCGTTTGCAATATTTGCACATATAAACTACTGGATCGATTTCAAAAATTCTTTCACTAAAAGAAACCGGCCTCTTCACTGAGCGACATAGGCTATATTACATTTTCAAAAAAAATACAGAAATGTAACCCGAGGTGTAAAAAAAATGGTCATAATCTGTCATCAAAGTAAGTAGCCGAAACTATTGATGATAGAACAAAAATGTTCTACTTGCGCTATGTTCTACAGTACAGTACAGTATAGAACTTATTAGTACCATATGTCCAATTACCTACTTAGCTTATTTTTATTTATTTAATACACAAGGGACTTATTATTACAACTGTACAACTCAGTTGTAATCATAACCTATAACTACTACTTTACATTTTAAATAAATGCGCACTGAAAGTGCAGACAAAACCAGATTTATTATTCATACTACATGATAAGGACCGCTTCAATATCTGTAAAATAAATTATTAAAAGCGGATTTTTTTTTCTCGAGATATAACGGGTTTAAAAATGTCAATCGAATTTGAAAATGTCATTCTTAGGAAATATAATCTCTACTATCTATCTTTTACCGCCGTACCGGTTAGGTTAACCACGACATCCGCGCGCGAGTCGTACCACCCGCCAGTGGTGAAGGGGGGGTCCGGGCCCCCCAGTCATGATAGCTCATAGAGCTCTTCTAGCTCAAGACCCGTGTCGGCCACTTTTTAGCTGCCGCGCGTCAGCTGCTCCCCTCCGTAAGAGGTGGGGAGAGGAGGACACCCGCTGTCCTCGGCCAAGATAATAATAGCATAAACTATTAATCTTAATAATCCGGTTTGCCTCCTCCCAGATTAGCTGGGAAAGTAGGGGGGGTCTGCACCCCCATCGACCATAAATACAGAGGCTCGAGTACCCCATGGAACTCGTCTCTCATACAGATAAAGCTGCAGTGGCCTTCAGCCGTTAGTGTAGAGTCTATCTGAAAAAAAAACTGTCTATCTCTATATACACGGGTGAAACCGCGGAGCGCAGCTAGTATTGCTATATAATAATGAACAAACTGAAGAAAGACTTTGTTTGGTTGAACGCGCTAACCTCTTGATCGACTACTGGTCCGAATTAAAACATTCTTTCAATTTGATAGTTCATTTATCGAGGAAATCTATTAAGGCTATATACCATCACACTGTGGAGTACTACTACTGCCTCGTAGGTTACTGGTAAGCATATTCAACCACAGACGTTGGAATCCCGGGTCGGACTAAAAATTCTTATTGAGATTTTTCAATTTCTAATTAACAGTCCGGAGTCAGGAAGCTAGCAGTGTTACACCCCGTGCCTCGGAGAGCACGTTAAGCCGTCGGTCCTGCGCTGGATTTCTCTACGTAATTGTCGGACTGCCGTTCCATCGAAATATGAGAACAAAGGAATAGAGACTGCACTTGTGTCTGCGTGCACACTTGTGCACTATAGTACGTCCTGCGCCGATGGCTCATCTCTACAGACACGGCCATAGCCGAAATTTGGCTAGGACGACATAATACTACTACTAATTATGATTAGCTATATATTAATGATGCTATGCTATAGCGATAATTATTATCGCTATAGCATAGCGTCATTTGTGCGGGATCGTTAAACAGATTCAGGTTTACTACGCGTTAACTCATGCAGTTAAACTCAAGTTAGACAGTTAAACGATTCGCATAGTTCAAAGTCACAGGCGCGTTACTGTGTAATATGGGAGAGGTGGGTAGCTAGTTAACTTAACTTAACTTTCTGTAAGAGGTAGTGCCACACTGCATGCATTTAGCTGAATTGGGCCGGCACGGCCGGGGAGGTACCTCTCGCTTACATGATACTGGCGTAAAGATAACTGTGCTGTCGCGTTTCGTGCGGTGTGTAAGTAGCCGGCAGTAGGGGGAGGAGGACGAAGGGGAAAGCATATAATATATAGCCTATATGCGGACGTCTATGGGCGTCGGTAGTCATGAAAATGGCTCCGACTTCTAGTTTGCCTTCCTTATACTTAAAAAAAATACTTTATTTTGCACTAGCGGACGCCCCGTAATTTCGTTTCCGTGAATCTGTTTTTTTATCACAGTCGATTAAAAAGTAGTCTATAGCCTTCCTCGCTAAATGAATTTACTAATACTGAAAGAATTTTTCAAATCGGACCAGTAGTTCCAGAGATTAGCGCGTTCAAACAAACAAACTCTTTAGCTTTATATTATTATTATAGATTATGTATTGTATATGATCCTAATCTTATCACATTGCCGCCATTTAATGAATTCTGTCATGTTATCATGCAATCCGATAAATACAACGTGTAGCTAATAATGTTGTTTGTTTAATATAGTTACAAACATCCTAATACTGAAGGTTTATCCGGAAGCTACGCTGAGCTTCACCCTCCTACGAAATATATGGTGTTTTGATATTATTAACAGTCAGTGGACCGCCAGCAAAACTTTTGTTGTTACTATTTTTTTGTATTTTCGAAATCTATAAAGGTTTATTAATTATTAGTTTCAAAATTCATTTGTCGATGAAAATTCACATTTTGTTTTGTTTTTAAAAATATTTTATGATATTCTTCTTCTTCTCTTTATGATAATAAATAATAGTAATAATCATCTTTATTTAGACAACCAAGAAAGTTTTTAAAGTTAGTAAAATATAGTAGAATCTATACATATAATAAAACAGTAAAATTCGTGTGTCTGTACGTTGAATATATTTACGAAAAACTAATGGGAGGCGATGTTAAAATAGTATTAGAACACTTTTCATTGGTTTTTAATTTTTTTGTTTGTTTGTTTCTCCGTTCGTCTGTTTGTCCGGGCTCATCTCCGAAACTACTGGACGGATTCGAATGAAACTTTTTTTAGTTTCTTTTCGCTGTTATCCACCAGGTGTTTTTGTAATTTCGAAAGGTTTTAATATATTCGAAATCGACATCTAGACTTGTCGATGAAAGTTCACATTTAAAAAAATATTTTATAATAATTTTCCTAAGCTCGTCGTTATTTTCTCCAAATCTAAGGTTCCCTTCAAAATTAAACTATAACTGATGTTTATGCAAAGATCCCATAAAAAATCATGAAGAGAAAAATCGGCTAACGCTCTTAATATTTGAGATTCATCATCATCACCATCATTACCAGGAGGACATCCATTGGACATATACCTCCCCATAAAGCGCCAAAGAGAGAGAGAGAGAGAGAGAGAGAGAGAAGAGGTTAATGAACTTTGTTAAAGATATAGTTGCCACTGAAATAGATAGGTACAACATGATGACGATGATGACGTGCGTCCACGATCAATCCTGTTTATACCGATGTCACTTCATCTCGTTGCTGTAATCTCAGTGATTTGTCAGACGGGTCGTAGAGCGGCGGGTGAGCGAGATAGCGATATGGGTTAAAAGGTTTTTGGGACTAACATAGAGTACCCATCAACAACAAAAAACTTTGTCTCAAAGATCTATGTTTGTTGTTCCAGTTTTGAGACACAAATACAAACCAGGAAATTAATTAGTTGTTAATTAGTTTTGTACCTCAAGATGAGTTATCGAAACCAGTCAAATTTAATGTAATTTAAATTAATAAAAAAAGGGATATAGTAATAAAAGTATATCTTTATATTTATATGTATATATCTATTTATTATATAAAACTCTGCGTTACTGAGCGACTGACAGACAAAGTACAGCCGAAACTACAGTACTTAGAAACTTGAAATTTGGTACTCGGGTTTCTTTTATGATGTAAGTGAGCACCAAGAAAGGATTTTTAGAAATTCAACTCCAAAGGGGGTGAAACAGGGGGTTAATTTTAAATGGAATATCAGTGATTTGGTTCAAATTAAACGCGGCGACACCGCGGGGCACCGCTAGTAATATGTATATAATCGTGTCACAATGTTGGTTACCGTACACCTCACAAACTGTTCGACAGATTCTCATGAAATTTTATGTGCATATCGGGTAGGTCTGAGAATCGGCCGACATCTATTTTTCATCTTGACATTTCCACGGGATCGAAACTTACGCGCGTGACACCGCGGAGCGCAGCTAGTTATATGTATAATCAAGATACATATAATATAGGCTTACAGCTCTCAGATCGTTCTATAAAACTAGTAAAAATGCCTTTTGATCAACATTGGTCGGTGTTAGACGTACGACGGCTAAATTATTACCAACATTTTTATTCTTAAGGGAGCGAAACAGGGGTTGATAATTATATGAATTACTTGGGTAAAATCGTGAGGCGTAGCTAGTTATTAATAAACAATTGTGTAGTTAAAAACTCTAAAAAAGGTAATTTCCGATACCGGGAATCGAACCCGAGCCTCCTGGGTGAGAGCCAGGTATCCTAGCCACTAGACCATATCGGACATGACTTTCCTTATGAATTTGAAATACAATTTTATCACATAACAAATAATTTCAAACAATAATTTCTAGAATGCTTTCAAAATAAAAAGCACTGACCTCTCAAACGGCAGACAGGAAAATAACACTCTGCCTTGAGAGTTGTCAAAATGTTATCAGCGAACAGAAGCTAATATGAGGTTTAATGTACCCACAGAACATACAGTACGCACATAATATTAGGTATATTGTCCAGACTAAGAATGAAAATCGTAGCTCTTCATTCAAAATTTCAATCTTTATCACTTTAAATATCTTTGAAGGCCTTTACTGTCTCAGTGCCTTAGTGGTTCTGTACCTGGCCTATATATTTGGTGGTAGCGCCTAAAAATTCCACCTTTGTTCTTGTATGTTCCAAAGTAAAAGCTATTATTAGAAATAATAGCTAAAAAAAAATAGAACAGAAATATAGATCACCTAATGAGAATGTAGAACGATCGTTTTTTGGGTATGTATCTACCTAATCACTACATAGTATAAAACAAATCCGCTTCCTATCCTATCCTACCTTTAAAATTACAAATTATTTTGAGGATTGCGGGCGGAAGCTAGTTAATATTAATTTTACTGTCTTTATATATCCCTCTGTCTATAACTAGTCTGTGTCCGTTGATATTAGTTGGTATAATAAAGATGTCGGCGGGATTTTTTTGTGGATTCCTTGAAGATATCCAACATACCGGGACTCTGTTATCAGCTGGTTTTTATACGCACGCTCTTAGGGAACGACAAAATATTACAATGTTTTCATAATTGGCTGAAGACAGAGAGAGAGGTGAAAAAAATTCAATTTTTAAAATTTATTTTTATTGTAGTATAAAGGGGCTAACGAACAATCGGAGCCATTTTCATGACCATCGACGCCCATAGACATCCGCGTAGTGATTAAACAAACGCGTTGCCCTCCTTCCTCCTCCCACCTTCATGGGCCACCGGCTACTTGCATGCGAAATGCATACATCATAACTGTCACTTTACGCCGGTATCGTGTAAGCGAGAGGTACCTCCCCGGTCGTGCCGGCCCAACTCGGCTGGCACTACCTCTTACTGAAACCCTAAAATAGTCCTAAAATGTGATTAGGATAGGATAGGATGCCTGAGTCGTCTAATAGATAGATACCTACAATCTACATGTATGCAGAACGCTAATAACCACAATATGGTGTTAAGTAAATAAAAAAAAAACATGTTTATTATACGGTGATAACAAAAATATGATCCTGTTGTTATGTAAATAAAAAATGGTTAGTTTGTTTTTACAAGAATATAATAAATAATAGACAGCATTTACACGGGCTGTGTGGAATAACAAAAATAAAAAACTTAATGAGCTCATTAGAAATGATTTTAAATAACACTTTTGTTTATCTATATATTAATACATGAAGCAAAAACTTCATAATATACATTACATACATTTGTTTTTTTTTATATATTTGGTACATTTTATGAAAATTGCGCTGACGGAGGAGTGTGAAATTTGGCACACTTACCCCCTTATTAATAAACTTGGAATAACTATATCCAAGTAATGACCTAGTAATAAACTGACATCTGTCAAATTCCATACTTTTAATGTGTTTTTTATTATGGAATTTGACAGATGTCAGTTTATTACTAGGTTATTCCTTGGATAGAGTTATTCTATGTTTATTAATAAGGGGATTATAGTTTATGTGTAAGAGAAGTCCAGAACGCAACAACGAACGAATATTTTTTAATAATATTATTTATAAAGTGCTTTAATTTAATAAATAAAACTTTACACACGTAGTGCATTAGACACATTGATTTAATATTTATAAGACGCACATAATTATTCTTTTATTGATGAAGTTTCTATGTCTTTTGCATGGTGTTGAAAATTTTATTAAAATTGTTTACCTTAGTTACGATGACATAACATGACATATGATATTTAGTTTTTAATTACAAAAAAGTTTTAAACTTAGATTAGATTTAACTTAGATAAAATATCGATCTTCGCGGGTCCACTAATAATGTAAAATAACATCAATAAAATAATGTTTGATTTTTAATATTGTACTGTTATTGTTACACCTATTTGTTAATATTTTTTTTTAATATACTGTTACTGTTATTGTATTCTATTTGTTTCTGCTTCTGAAAGGATTAACAATGTCTAATTCATAATGGCAACTATAAATGCCAGATGATATTATATTGACCGTTTTAAAAAAGTTGCGTAACTTTTTTTTACCGTTAGTAACATTGAAAAGACAGAAGAAAGTATTGTAAAAAAAGCAAATACGGAATTATGTTTTAGTGCAAAGTTAAATGATGTTAAACAAAGGTCTTTCTCTTGTTTTTTTAAAGGGCTAGGACTAGTTAGTCCGAGATTCCGGGTTGTCTGGAATAGGACCCGCTAGTCGTTTCAATACACGCCGCCGTATGCTGATTCAGGGGGACGGATGTAGGAACCCTCGGCTGAGCTGTTCTTAGTCTGGCCTCTTTCCCTAAGCCTGTCTGGTACGAATAGCAAAGTCCAGCGTAGCCTTGCAGACCACATAGGCACGCAAGTCCCCTAACAAAGGAGGCAGCATCTTCTTATCCAATTCAAAACCTGTCCCAATATCGTATCATGTAACAATGAATTCGAAATTGTATTTTCGTTATCTTTGAAGTGACGGTACCGTGACAGAGATCGCGAGGTAGAGTTAATCCTAAACACAAGAAACAATATGTCCTAGAAACAAGTAGAGCAACATGCAACAATATTCAAAACCTGTGCCAGTGGAGTATCTTGTAACAATGCAATACAAAATTGTACTGTCGGTATTTTTGATGTGACGGCACGACGATAGAGTCCGCGAGGTAGAGTTAAGTAGGTACTTGCGTCTACAGCGGTTACGTTATGTCGAGGGCCCGGTAAGTGCCGCGCCAAATATTGTTTGTGCCAGTTCGTGAGAGCCCACACAAATCAATGTCAACAGCCAATCATATTACATCAATAAGGACTCTACGCACATAGAGCTATGTTCAAACGGCTTTGTACACTATGCGTTAATAATAAAACAAAATTGTTTTCGGAGCCATTTTCACGACTACCGACTCAATGGCCATAGAGGTTATGCCCTGATGTGTTGCCCTCCTTCCTCCTCCTCCCATGGGGCAAGATTAAATTTTTTCTTATAAAGTAGTATATTTTGTAAGAGGCAGTGTAATTATTGCGCTGAATCGGAATCGGCCCGGCACGCGCAAATGATGCTTTAAAAGTGAGGTACTGATTTGCCGTTGTAATCGCATCTGTATTAATATAATCTGTGTAGATGTAACTGCTCCTTTGTCCTCTAATTTAAGTATAGTGAAACTAGCTAGTATATTTGTGGGGTACCGTCTTTTGTACAGCTTGTCAGAGGCCTTATCACGTTAAACAAATCGGAAGATATGGCGAAATCGCTAGAATTTGAAAAGTTTTGAATAAAAGTCGACTACTGTTTAGTAGTAGTAGTATTTGCTTCTAAAAACCAGTTTACACTGGTTTCAATATAGTGGCCACCGATCCTAAGCTGGAACATTTGATACGCTCTTGACCTGCTTCTGACCCACCCTCCGGAACACTCAAGATCAAGGAGCAGTTAGCGATCTTTCACCGGGTGTCAAGTGGCGCAAAATTTCCCTGTCGCCGATGGACGCCTCGACGATATAAAACCTTATTGCTCGATTGTGTCACGTGTTTGGGACTTTACATTTATATTTTACATTTATATTCAGCCCAACAAGGGTTTCACGACCCTTAGTAGTAGATACCGACTCAAGGAGAAGGAGGTAGGGTGTGTGGAGGTATTTTGACCAGTATTTTTTTTTTTTAAATAGTATAAGTGGGAAACGAGCAGTCGGAGCCGTTTTCCAGAACTACCGACGCCCATAGACATCCGCAAAGATGCTATACAGATGCGTTGCCCTTCTTCCTCTTCATGGGCCACCGGTATTGCATGCACACACCTTACGGAGCACTCGTAATCGCGTATCAGATAAAACTGATTGGGTATCTCTTTTATTTAAAGACAATAATCTATCTTTAATGCGCAATCATCAATGGGGAATCCCATTTGGTAATTTAAAACAAAATAATATTATTTATAATAGGTACATAATATGTACAGCGGGAGCTGTGGGAGTTCTGAGAGTCAGCAATGGGCAGGCCACATGCCTCGGAGAACCGATAACCCAAGTCCAACGAAGTAGTCGAAGAATCGTCTTTGATGATATCCTAACATGATGATATCAGTCTACTCTTCTTGATGAAGGCCTATTCGTATTCTTCTTGATGAAGGCCTCCTCACAGAGCTCGGCCATCTTTGTGCAAAACGCGTGGAGGTATACTTATCAAATTAAACTGATTGGGTATCTGTTTAATTTATGGACAATAATCTACCTTTAATCCGCGTATTAATGGGGCATCCCCTTTGGTTATTTAAAATGATTTGTTTTAAGTATTTAAAATACATTATGTACCCGGTAGTATTTTTTTTTATTTAAATATTTTATAAGGGGGCAAACGAGCAGTCAGAGCCATTTTTTTATAGTATAAGGAAACAAACGATCAGTCGGAGCTATTCTAATGACTACAGACCCCATAGACATCCCGCATAGAGTTTATACAGATGCGTTGCCCTCCTTTCTCTTCCCACTTCCACGGGCCACCGGCTACTCACACCCCATACGAAACGCGACATCACAACATCTATCTCTACACGCCACTTCCAAAATTATTTTATTTGCGTTTCTATTAAATTGTTATGATCTTTCACACTTGAATAAACACAAAACGCTTACAATATTATTTCCAATTTAAAACTTTATTAGGTATGATTCATCATAGGCGTTGGTGGTGTAATGGTCAGCATAGTTGCCTTCCAAGCAGTTGATCCGGGTTCGATTCCCGGCCAACGCACACTTTTTATTATTAAACATTTTTAAGCCAAATTCGACAGTTACTAAATTATTTCATCTACAATTTATTTCACTGTAGACCAATGTCGACACGCATGCACATTGTTTTTTTGTTTTTTACTTAACTCTATTATTTTATAATTTTAAGTTTCTGTTAATATTGAAAGTACAAATTATAATATAGTTTTGGTATCGTTGTTGTCGGTTAGTGGGAGAAAGAATTTTGTACAGGGTTTCCTTTTATGATGTATGTGAGCACTAAGAAAGGATTTTTAGAATTTCAACCCCAAAGGTGACAAAGGGTGGTGAAGTTTATATGGAACTTTCTCAGTTTTGACGCCAAAAGAAGTGGACACGGGTAGGCTATAACTATATGAAACCTTGATTTCATGTCTACTGATATCTTATGTTTCATTGATAAATGTCATTGAACGCAAGCATGGTGCACTCATGAAGCCAGCGATCCCCGTAGCGTAAATATTTCACCATGCCGGAAACCACGGTCCATTTGATAGTTTTATCTATTATATGCATGTACTTCCGCAGCATTGTGTAACGTCCACGCGCATGTCTGTCGTTTTTTTGGTGACGCATTCCGTGGTGTGGGGGGCTCGTAGCATGGTGTTGTATGTAATACTGAGTAAGACAGGCAAGGAATATATTGTAAGTAGTGCCAAGCTGCATGCAGTCGAATTAGGGCCGGCCACTATCGCTTAGACCAGTCATACTCAAAGTGTGTTCCGCGGAACCCCAGGGTTCCGCAAAGCCTTCGTGGGGGTTCAACGAGAAAATACTATCCATCATCACTATCCATCAATGTCCTGATTCAGAGAATCAATCGAAATCAAAGAATGCACATAACTTTTTTATTTTGGGTTCCGTCAAAAATTTCTCTCATCAAATGTGTTCCGCCATCAAAAAAGTTTGAGAGCCACTGGCTTAGACGATTCTGGCGTGAAGTGACAGCTGTGCTGTCGTGTTTCGCGCGGTGTATAAATATCCGGTGGTCCGTGCAAGGAAGGACGGCAACGCATCTGTATAACCTCTATACGGATGTCTATGGGCGTCGGCAGTCATGAAAATGGCTTCGATTTCTCGTTTGTTTTTTGTACTATAGCAAAGACCTCTTACCAAACTTATTAATGACTTCTTCACTCGCGCTGATTCGACTGTATACTGCAATGACCTTTTGTAAACGTTACCATTGCGTGTAAGGTGTCTGTTTCTGACGTCATTTGCCATCTCTTTGAACATAATAGTGTATACAAGCTCGCAAATACAAAGCATATTGTACGGGAGGCGAGCGCATGGAAAACGAAATCCAGTTTGCTTGCATATGCGTTCGTATTGACGAGGTGTCAGTCGTATTAATTTCAAGGAGCGAGGCTGTGACGTAACCTCTATATAGGGTTGCCATCTCAAAAATCTGTCAACCAGGACAAAGCACGCAAGAACGCCGGATTTCGGAGCTTCTTACCCGAACGTTAGAAAATAGTATTTTTCATAAGATACTCAGAAGAATAAAATATAGTTTTATGGTCAGAAAGCAATTATTTTTTATTTTAACGCAATTTAATCTAATCTAAATGACGAACTTAAAAAAAATAATTCCAGTTACCATAATTATTTCCTCCAAAACTTGAAATTTATAGTCTTAGTTTTTTAAATCAAATCAATCATTAAAAAATCAAATCAATCAAATCAAAATCCGGACTACAAATAAAACCCCGCCCGGACGCTCCCCGGACGCCCTTTAAACTAGGACAAATCCGGGGAAACTCGGACGGATGGCAACCCTGCCTCTATAGATATACCTAGTTGTATACTTCTATTGTGTGCGCTACTACCACTGTTGCTTAGTAATATCAGAGTACAATATTATTTTACTATGGTAACGTATAGTAATAATTGATGAATTTTTCCGACTAGGTATTATTATCTCTTAAGAGATAAGATAAACCTACGAATGTTTGTGTAAATGATTGTTATTCTATCACACAAAAACTACTAAATCAATATGGATTAGGCATACGTATCTATAGACTACAATACTATCCCTACTACTATAATTCTATCCCTAAAAATGTAATAGTTTGTTTAGGATAGAATAGTAAGAGGTAGTGCCACACTACATGCTTGCATGCAGCCGAATTGGGCCGGCACGACCGGGGAGGTACCTCTCGCTTACACGAGACTGGCGTAAAGTGACAGCTGTGCTGTCGCGTTTCGTACGGTGTGTAAGTAGCCGGTGGCCCATGGAGGTGGGAGGAGAAAGGAGGGCAGCGCATCTGTATAGCCTTTATGCGGATGTTTGTGGGCGTCACTAGTCATGAAAATGGCTCCGGCTGCTCGTTTGCCCTCCTATGTCATAAAAAAAAAAAAAGGATAGTCAGAGCCTTATCGTAGCATGGGCATAATTATGTTACTCTCCTCCCCACAAATGGGTCATAGGAAACTCACAAGCCGCACAAACGCGACAGCGGTCACTAAATACAGCCTACTCTTATCTTAAAGGCCGGCAACGCAACTGCAAAACGTCCGATGTTGCAGATGTCTGTGGGCGTCGGAAATCACCTTCATCTCGGTGACCCGACCGCTCCTTTGCCCCCTGTACTATAAAAAAAAACGTAACGTAAAATTCGTGTGGTGAGAGGTACCTCACCGTGCTAGCCAAATTCATATCTCAACCATTGACATAATCGTCAATCTAAGAACACTCACATGCCGCTCTATACTCGACAAGCTAGCACTTATCGCCGCTGTTTATAATAGTATAAGTAGTTCTCAAGTATCGTCCTAGATACAAAGTAGCGATATTTGGCACTACGCTGACGGATGACCAGTACAGCTTCATCGCTTCTAAGAGACTCATCGGGAAAGATAGATGGGAGAAACGCATCATTGATGGTTTTAGCGTAGATACTCTACAGTTACCATGACTGGGTCCTCTCCCCCCTCTCCCCCTTTAGGGACAGACGTAGCTCAGGTGCACTAGCTTTTGAGCTTGGTGTTATTATGAAGCTATCTATATTTCATGATTTTGTCTTAATCGAAATATTACGCACTAACTACGTCCCGCGGTTTCACCCGCGTAAATTTCGATCCCGTGGCATATAGAAAATCATCCCATGGCAACCAATGGGAACATTTTTCGAAATAAAAACTGTCCTGTGTTAATCAAATTTACCTTCTATGTGTGTCTCAAATTTCATGAAAATCGGTTTTGCAGTTTTTGCGTGAAGGAGTAACAAACTTTAGCATTTATAATATTAGGATGTGAAAGATTAGATGGATGTTTATTACTTAATCAAGCATAATTGACTAAACTGATCCGCATAGATACACATCAATACCCGTAGGCTACTTAACCTGAACATTGAAATTATGACTCTCTACCACATCTTCGGATTAGTACCCTCCTCCCAGGCTGTTTCTGTACCATAATTTTTGTATCTGTATTTTTATATTTTTTACTTTTACATATCACAACATGAGGCCCGCTGAGTTTGTTTCGCCGGTTCTTCTCAGGACAGGGCTAGGGTTGAGCCGGAGGTAGATTTTATTGTTGGCGTTCAAAAAGTAATTCCTGTAATTCTATTTTGAATAAAAACTTTTTGATTTGATTTGATTTGACTTGAGGGAGGTTTTTTTTTGCATACGAGCAGTCGGATCCATTTTCACGATTACCGACACCCACGGACATCCACATAAAGGCTACAGATGCGCCTTTCTCCTCTCCCCTTCATGGGCCACCAGCTACTTACACACCGCCTAAAAAGCGACAGCACAGCTATCACTTTACAGTTTACACCAGTATCGTGTATGCGAGAGGTACCCCTCCGGTCGTGTCGGTCCAATTCGGCTACAAGCATGTATGCAGCGTAGCTCTACCTCTTTTGCTATTTACTAAGATTATCTTTTATTTCGCAATCACTAAGTCGCCGGCAAAATTTTGTATATAACTAACGAATTGGGATGAAACGGAATACCCTGACATTGAAACCTTATTGTCAGCTCCCTCGCAAACAACAGTGCAACTTTGAAAGGAAGACCCCCAAAATAGAAACAACAATTATTCAGCCTCTCATTATATCTATTCAACGCTTCACAATGACCATCGACAAGTTCATGCCTAAATCACACTGACAAATGGCACAAGTCACATAACATCCGATGAGAATTCAACTTTAAACGCCAGTGCGTAAGATCTAAATTTCAATGGCGTTAAAACAAAAATTATGCATGTAAATCAATGTGCATTCTTTATATTTGTGAGTCTATGCAATGGAATTTGAACTCTGTTTGCATAATTTTAGAATTAATAATCATCAATGGATTTCAGATAAGCTTTTGATAAGGCGACTCATGAACCTATTGAGGTCAGATGCGTAAATCGTAATGTTTTCCTATTATAAACTGTTTTTAAATAGAATTTCATGAAAGTAGATAAAAAGAAAGGCTTTTTTATCATTTTAATAATTAACTGTATAAAATAGTATAAGGATTAAGGGGACATACGAGCAATCGGAGCGATTTTCATGACTACCGACGCCCATAGACATGCGCATAGAAATTACACATATGCGTTGCCCTCCTTCCTCTTCCTACTTTAATGGGCCGCCAGCCTATACACCGTACGAAAGGAGCACAACTGTCACTTTACGCCGGTATCGTGTAAGCGAGATATACCTGCCCGGTCGTGCCGTTCCAGTTCGGCTACATGTATGTATGCACTACCTCTTATTAAATACAAGAGTAA
>LUGF01053251.1:156524-175808 GCA_001625245.1 Calycopis cecrops
AATGTGGTTTGGATTCAATTTCCTAAGTTGCAACTAAATTTATCGTTCAGTTCACGTTAAATAAACGCCGTTAACTGTATGTAAATATTACCGCGATATAATTTGATATGCGAATCACAAGGAGTTCCAGATTCTAAATAAACACGGCGAGGGTTGGAAAAATACTTTTTGTGGTGGTTATTTTAAATACTCGACGGTTTTCGTGTCATTTGTGAGTTTATTTTAAATTGTAACGACGGACGTCCAATGAGAGGTCAACCCCATGGTAAGCAGGATAAAGTATATTATTTTTAATAGTATAGAGGATAAACGAGCAGTCGGGGCCTAAATCCGTGTTACGTCTGAATGCAATTATTCGTGCAGGCTTTAATGGGTAATAATAGATACTAAAATATCATCAAGTTGCCGCCGCGCTGGTGTCGTATGTCTGTGACACAGAATTATGTGAAAATATGAATATGATTTCAAGGAATTTCTATGCGATTTCGCGACCCGGTGCGTTAGACCGGGGCCGCTGAGGGTGTAAGTCAAATACGCGTCACCAACGGTGGGTTAATATGCTAGTAAACACGACTTGTTTACTTTAACTTCCTAGCTCTCCGTAACGCTTAGTAACTACGTAATTATATTCTATAAGTATACATACAGTGAAAGAATATCCGTTCGTACGGGGTTATAAAGAAATTTTTTGTACATAGCTTACGGGTTTAAACGCGATGAAATTTAAGATAAGAACAGCCGTGACCACGGCTGGTGTAACCCGGCCGAAACGTCGAGCGAAGGTAGGTATATATTTTCACAAATACCTTTGATAATTATTTTTATCAGGTTGAAACCCCTAAACCTAACCTAACTACAAAATATGTAACAAACGGGAAATTCTCAAACAAGTTTCTAGGTATAATAATATTACCTACATTTTGTGTTATTATAGGTACCTATCTATTTTAAGATTTGTATTTACTTTTGCGATAAGGACCACTAGCAGAAAATTACATGTTAATGGTAGAAATAAATCCAAATTAAGTAATGTTTGATATTTTATAACTTACCAGGATCAGGACTATCCTATAAAATAAGTACATTTCAAATATTCTATATTTAAAATTGATCGAATTAAATATTGCATAGTGTTTATATTAAACTTATTACGACATACCATATTCATTTTACATTTGCAGACTATGTGTTTCTGCTAACTAAAATATTAATAAAACGTTGTTCATCAAAAAAATCTGTTACGTGTGATTTATCTCACATAACTCTGTAGTGAGGCGGGTACGAAGTCACGTCTGCGGTGTGTTCCGGATGGACCTACGGGGGAAGGGATAGGGGAGGGGTCGAATAAAACACGGTCACGTACTTCAAGTGAAGCGACTGCTCATTCGTCACTTTCAACTGTAAAATAAAATATCCTGATCTCGGTGACATGTCACTACGTTGAAAACAATAAAAGGGGGTAAAGGAGCAGACTACAGGCTGTCAAACCATCATAACCAGTCTGCACATGTTTTTCTTCTGTCGGGGCCACGGGAAATTCACAACGAGATGCGATATCAAAATAGTCGCCATTTAAATATGGTGTTGGGATATACAATGTAAATAATATACATGTACTAATAGTTTAATAAAGTTATTTATCTATGACGTTTTACTTGCGCTATCCAAAAAGGTCGAAAAAATTGAAATTTTAAAACGATAAGTTTTCCTGTCACTTTTTGGCCTATATGAACAGCAACCAAAGTTATATTAAAAATTATTATTGTTCCGGGAACAACAGCGCAAGTAACCCGTTACTATGTAAGTCAAGCAATGAGTCTTATTTGTCATGCCACTACAAGGGTATCACATCTTAGTACGACGCAGTGCCAAGCTACGTTACACACATTAATGGTCTTTATATAAATACAACAATATTAATGGCGACATAATTATTAATACGCACGCCCTTAATTATTAATTAAGCCTCCACATATATTTCGATGGCTTCGCCAGCATACAAATCGCACATAACCTGACATCACAAGCACAATTTTACTCAGTTATGCTGCGTTTTATAAAATAACGTGTCCTAAATATCTGAATTGATTAACCGACTCTTCTATCAATAACAAAGCCATAATCTAGGACTTTTGTCAGTTAGGGAGCGTGGGACCGTCTCATGTTTGTTCCTCGCAGGAAGTTGCCCAAGCCATGATGAAGACCAATGGTCAATGTCACAGGAGACCTAAAAGCGGTTGGCATAGCTAAAAATAGCACGGAGTTTATCGTTATTATTTATTCTATTAATGTACGAACAAACAAACCTACTGAATCGATTTCACATAAAAATAACATTTAAGACCTATGAATTAGCTAAAAACGGATTTTTCATAACTTGAACCCTAATGAAACAAGGGTTGACTGTATGCGGCTGAAACGTTGTGGCGCAGTGAACTTTATATAACTGCGACCGTCACGTACAAGATCAATTAGCAAACCGCTGCCAGAAGATAATTGCACCGCACACCTTCGGACCCGCCAACTTTACAGCCAAACTGTTCCATTAAATTACCTAAACTATTCATCCAAATACAACTAATTATAAAAAATTATATTTTTAGGAAATCATTAAAAAACTTACTCATTTAGCTTTGAACCCGTCAAAAATCTTCTTCTTTTTTCGATATATGACTGTATTTTTGATAGCATAAGAGAACGGCCAATTAGCCTTTAACTAATTACAAGCTGATAATATGTGCTCTGTCTCCCATCTCCACATTTATATTCTACTGGATACTGATAACCACAAAGACGAAATAGTCATAATTTTTATGCGGTTCCATTTTGCTGACGGTATCATGTTAATGAAAGAGAAGGAAAGTTTCTTAGGTCGTGCTGGCATAAATCGGCTGCATCCAGCCTATTACTTATAAAAGAGTCTACTTTTAATCGCTTTGATGGCCTTCAAAGCGATTATGTTTTTAGCAAGCAGCTTGAGACCACGACCTGAGGTGCTTTTTCGTAACGTATTTATCTAACAGTGAACCTCTTCTGGCTTCTCTTACTGCTGCTGCTGATGATAATGATAATATTTACGAGGACGATGGTGATAAAGACGATTATAATGACGATGATGATTATAACGACGATGATGATTATAAAGACGATGATGATTATGATGACGATGATGATTATAATGACGATGATGATTATGATGACGATTTTAAAAATATATAAATTTCAGGTGGCGTGGATCCATATTGACCGCCAAATGATCCTGACGATCCACCGTCACGTGATCACGCGGCTGGCGCGCTTCAGCGTGTCGCACGACAACGCCATGACGTGGCTGCTGCACGTGAGCCAGGTGCAGCAGGAGGACCGCGGCTACTACATGTGCCAGGTCAACACCAACCCAATGATCAGCCAGGTCGGCTACTTGCAGGTTGTAGGTAAGTGCGAGCAACACCATTTAAATCTACTCGTTAAGAATGCGGATAAGTGGCACTATCTCTTAACTAACTTTTAATAAGGATTTCAAGACAAGAGTTTCGGTAACAAGCTTCATTCAACATTGCAGTCGAATAGAGATGGCATGTCCGGAAAAGTACTGTTCGATCATAAAATCTTCTTTTTGGGTACCATCTCTTGTCAAAGTTCGGTGATCCTGACAGGCACTTACATTTTCAGTTTTTTTTTGCATCATTTCTTTTCATCACCTTGTAGTTGCGGTAGAAATGAGGGTAATTAGGTCTGTGTAATATGATTGTGTTTTGCGACTTTGGCTCACTGAAATCTCACTAATCGCACAAAACAGCCTTATCAGATACCACCAAAGTAACAATTATACTATCATCTATTGTATGGTATTTTTGTTTCTGGACTGTTGGAGAGGAAAAGGGAAAACGAGAAAACCATCTGCATAACAGTTATGCAAATGTCAATAGGCTTTCAAAACACGCAAGTACCAGTTAGAAATCACTAGAGCTCTTTAAAAACAAACAACCCATTTGTAGAAACTAGCTGAAGCTAAAAACGTGGGCGGATCTCGCACCGATTTAGGAAAGCGTTGTCTTTATACGACCACAATTCCACGGGAACTTTTAAGTGGAAATAAAAAGGAGTTTCTGGTACAACCTTCGCACGTCCTTTTTACATCGCTCTGATTATTCCACGGTCGCTGCGGTTTGCTGGTCCCAACTCCCATTTGCGGATTTAAGTCAACTTTATTAATTCCAACTGTTTATTTTAAATGGTATATTTATTATTGTTTCCCGATATTTATTGTGAGACTATCGAAATTTTATAAGTATTGCTGAGCTTCATTAATGCTTGTTTGTGTTGTACTCAACTATAGCATTGATTGGGCTTTATGGAAACGAGCATAAAATTGGCTTAATGAATAAAATGAACCGACGATATGGTCCCCGAGTTTGAGTAATTAATATCAAGAACTCATATATAACTGTGTGTGGGAAGCTTCCATGCCTTCAAACGTTTTTGTCATAATTATTACTGAAAAATTTTATTCTATTCATAATAACTTGATAAACCATAACAAATTATCTGCTAATTAGTTAGTCATTACGTATTACGATAATTATCTCCGTGGTGCATAGCAGCTGGGCTGTACTTTTCTTGTCTTGTGTAAGTCATTGCAATCTTATACTGTCTCGCGCTTTAACTGGAGAGGGAAATTGGAATTACTTTCTCCTCCACCTGTTTTCTTCTTTCGTTGAAGATCCCAAGACAGTTTTAGCTTTTCCCTCGAGCTTCATGCGATTATATCAAAGAGTCATAGTGGTTGCAGTCTCAGATCCTGGCGTCATAGTAGTAGCAGTGGTGTGTCAAGTTTTTATATAAGATAGGCGATCAAACAGAAATAACCAAATCCTACATAACCGAAATGATGCTTCTCGCTCACTAAAATCAGCATCAAGTGAAGGGTGTATAACTGCGTTTTGTCCCCACGACAATGATGCAAAAAATCTGATCACTTGCGATTCAAAGAGTGCAATGCTAACTTTGACTAGATCGGGTGAATAGCAAATAGTACCCGGCTCATAATGCCCGTTAGAACATAAAGGTATTTGCTCGAGATTCTTTTATGTCCTCCCCCTCCCCCTCCACCGCCAGTGCGGGACCCCCGCGGGAAAATCACGTCCCGCGGGAATTTAAACTTGCTAAGAATTCCATCCGTGAACGGTGAAAGTTCAACCGACGATGAAAAAGGAAATAAAAGGTGAAATTTATCAACTTTCAAATTTGTTCCAAACTTAGTGTTATGATGTCAAGATGATAAATTATTTATCGATCCCGAAACTGTCTCGCAGGAAGGGCCGAGGAAGGGAAGAAGGCATTTTGTAGGTATTTTATGTACACAGTACATAAACTCGGGGAGAATTTGGTGAAAAGAAACTTATATTGATTAGTGCCACATAATATCTTAGAGCAAATCTTTATTCTATGTCAGTACAAACAGAACTAAATGGATTTGTATTTAAAAATTCTTACAACAATTATTTACGTTTACCTACTTTCAAATATAAATATTTTAATTATTTAAAGTAAAGTAAAAATCAAGACATCCTCGCTGCGTCTGACGCATTCCAAGTAGGTCAAGGAATGCAGCTCATTTACAATGCAGATTCACTCAGGAGAGCAAGCAACCAACTAAAACGTCGGATCTTTGATCAAATGTTAACTTAAGAGTTTCTTTAATCAACTATTCAAAAGGCCTATCCTAAATACGTTTATATACGGTAAAGGTATTTTATAGAATTAGGAGGCAAGCAAATACCACCCACAAACATCAGCAGAAGAGAGAGTAGGTCTCTGCTAATTTCTTTTAATATCACAATTTATTTTTTTATGGTAAAGAGGGGTAAACAAGCAGTCGGAGCCATTTTCATGACTACCAACGCCCATAGACAGCCGCATAAAGGCTATACAGATGCGCTGCCGTCCTTTCTCCTCCCACCTCCATGGGCCACCGGCTACTTACACACCGTACGAAACGCGACATAGCTGTCACTTTACGCCGGTTTCGTATAAGCGAGAGGTACCTCTCCGGTCGTGCCTGCCCAATTTGGCTACATGCATGCAATGTGGCACTACCTCTTCCTCACATCAAAATCAAAATCACAGATCACGAGTTCCCGAGATATAGATTCCGAGAGATTTTTCAGTGTCTACTAACAGTATGTCAGAAAGTAGGGGTCGCAACTTATGTGCACTCATGTGCCATTAACTTACTCGTAGAATTTTGCCAATCGCCCGACTCTCACAAATTCACGACATGTCAGTCATCATGTCAGTGAGATCACCACTACCGCGGTCGTAGAAGCCGTAATATATTACCTCTTACCGTGATGATAATAAACTCGCGCATCAACAGTGCCACCGAACATACTGGATGAGGAGAGCACGCAGTCGGCAGTCGCGGTGAGAGAGAACCAGAACATCAGTCTGGTGTGCAAGGCTGACGGGTTCCCCACACCCAAGATCATGTGGAGACGAGAAGACGGCCAGCCCATCTCTGTGGACAGGAGGAAGAAAGGTAAATATTATTTTAACAATAACTATAAGAGTTATCACAGAAATAACAGGCCGCCATAAGGACTGCTAATGGATTTAAAATATTTAAAACATTTTTGAAATACTGCACATGGTACAGGAATGTATGCTATTTCGTGGCGGCTAGTGCCAGTATAGTATTATGCGTTATGCCGCTAAAGTAGTTTTAAAAACTATATTGGAAAACTTATTTTTTATCCAGACATTTGGCTCTACCTCTCTCTTCCCCTGCATTACTTGGAGCACCGCTGCAGGGACAAACGAGTCAGCACTATCCTATTAGCGAGGGGTCGTATTTTTTTATTGTATAGGGCAAACGAGCAGTCCGAACCATTTTCATGACTACCGACGCCAACACACATCCACATATAGGCTATACGGATGCGCTGCCCTCCTTTCTCCTTCCACCTCCGTAGGTCACCGGCTTCCTACACACCGCACACATGACTCAACGCGACAGCACATCTGTACACTTTACGGCAACATCCTTTAAGCGAGAGGTACCTCCTCGGTCGACCCAATTCGGCTGCATGCAAGCATGCGGTATGACACTACCTCTTACAAAATCGCACCCGAGATGCAATAGTGGATGGCACCATATATAAAGTATAGTAACAGATGGAGTACTACCTCTTACCATAAGAGGAAGCGTACAAAAGCGTTTATTGTACAATAACAGTCCCTGTTAATAAAATTACACAACGTGAGCCGTACATAATTGAGAAAAAAATCGGAATAACACAAGTACACGAGCCCTTGTGAGTATTTAACCCACATTCGGAGTAAGCTGCGTGTGTGATGTAATTAATTTTATTTCGAAACGAGAAATAAAAAACCTCGCCCATTAATGTGAAATGGCACGGTTTTAAAATAGCGTTAAAATGATCAAATTAAATTATACACCAATTAAAAATAGATGACTTTATTTAATTATGTTTAAATTGAATATACTTATGTTACTGATAATATTGTGCATAATTGTGACATTCTAATTAATAACTAGAATTTCTAATATAATAAACTAAGTTTAGAATACCTAGAATTTCATTAAATTGGGCTTTGTATGAAAGAACACTTATCTATGTTTTTAAATATTGTATAGCGTCACAGTCTAGCAATAATACATTTATTAAACAGATCTTGTCCTCACTAACACAATCATACAATCAAGTAGGTATAAATAAATGACACGAGTTTTGGTTAAAAATAACTTATGAAATGTAATAATTAGAAGTAAGAAAGGCTAATAACAAGCCATACTTCACTTAGATTATTTGAGTATAGAGCCAGACGAATAAGAAATGCAGTGAAGTTCCCTGCTTATGATTCTTGCTACATAAATAGCCAAAAAATAGATAAACATCCACTGAACTATTTATTACAACAGTTTGAAGACGATCCTATATAATATAACTTAATATGGCATTAATAAACTTTTGTTAATATTTTAACCACCTATATAGTCTTATGTTCTTCTCTCAGTCTTATCCAAACAGATGAAAGAAAGAAAGAAAGAAAAGTTTTTTATTCAAAATAGAATTACAGGAATTACTTTTTGAACGTCAACAATTAAATCTACCACCGGTTTAACCCTAGCCCTGTCCTGAGAAGAACTGGCGAAACAAACTCAGCGGACATTAATAGTTCTTTTCCCTACCGTATTGTGTCTGTAACACATTTATTACATTTTGAATTTCCTCGGGTAAACCTTCGCGTATTATAACGTTCAACCACTCGCCCTTGCGTCAATAGAATATAAATGAAATGTAAATCATATTCGAAATATACTACGGTCCGGAGTTGATCACTCAATACGGACAATATAACCTGCTTATACGGAAGAACGGCTCATATTTATATGTCTTATACATAATATATATTCTATTTTGTAAGGTGGTATTACTGTATAAACAGGACGCCACGACCGGGATCACTCCCACTGTGTGTCCCACAGAAGTGATGTTATATATTATTGCATAAACAGGCCGTCACGACCGGGATCACTCCCACTGTGTGTCCCATCGAAGTGATGTTATGTATTATTGCATAAACAGGCCGTCACGACCGGGATCACTCCCACTGTGTGTCCCACAGAAGTGATGTTATGTATTATTGCATAAACAGACCGTCACGACCGGGATCACTGCCACTGTATGTCCCACAGAAGTGATGTTATGCAGTCGTGTTGTTTATGAGCAAAGGCATGGCTCATTAGGTAGATGACAGACATCACATTTGCACAACATATTATATGTATGTGGATGTTGACATTGATAGTTACAAAAAAAACCGACCGACCATTTATTTATTTTTATTCAAAGTTCGAATAGCTAAGCCCTAATAGTTTTAAAAAAATGGCAGTGACGTACAGACGGAAGGACGGACGGACAGACAGACAGACAGGACGAATCTATAAGGGTTCCGTTTTTTGCCCTTTGGCTAATGAATCCTAAAAATAACATATTATTATTATTATTAATATTTAGTTTTTAATTCCTATAAAGATTCACTTAGGTCGAATTTCGATTCGAATTGTAAATAATATAAATATACTAGCTGTGGTTTCATCCTGATAAACTGTGAACTACGCTGCTTTTGGTCATAGCGTATTATTAATAACCTTCTTCTTTAAATTTATCATTTACATTTTTAATTTTTCAAATCGGACCCTTCCCGAGACTAGTGAGTTCATACAAACAACCCCTTAGCTTTAGTTTGTAGCTGTATTTGAGCTGTATTTTTTTTATTAGTATCGATATGAGCCGGTCATAACACTGGCATAAATGAACCTCAAACTATAGTAAGTAAAAAGTTGTGTCTAATTAATCAAAGAGATATATAAGTAATGAACAGAGACGTACATAGCTTATACATACGCACATTGACTCACAACTCTTGTCAGCTATGAGCGCACTTCAACATGGAAATCGATGCGATTAAGCCGTCCAATTCAATGGAAAAATTCAAATTAAAATCTCTTGGAATTACCGTGCGGTGATGAGTGGTGGTGAGTGGTGGCGAGTGGTGGCAAGTGGTGCTCGGCGCTAATTGTCTGTGACCCGCGGTGCTCCATGTCAGCGTCAGAAGGACCCGCGATTTAATTACGATCAACGTCAAAAATACGACTCGGCCTTTGTACAGATGAGGTAATGGGGGTGAAAAGTGTTCGTGATTTAGGATTTAGCAGTTCACTTATCCTCGTGCTCTTGGGTGTCAAGTTAATTAATTATCATTGGAGGGTTTATATTATCTTTAAGAAATATTTAAGGCCCGAATTAAAAATATTTATACGGACTAAACTCCTATTTAATGTTCCAATCTATATTATATAACTTTTTCATCCATAGACGCTAAAAATAGCTAACAAAAAATGTATAAAAGTTTGCCATTGTCCTGTGTATTTACTTGATGTCTTTTATTCATCTTACTTTGTAAACGGAGTCCGGATGTTAAAAATAGACTCACACATATTATGATAAAATTGTAGAAGTTGAGTATCAAATAATGAAATTATTCCGAATTACAATATTGTCTTAATTCATTCACCATTTAGATTTTTTATAACCCGGCGAAAAAAAAAATTGGGCGTGTACAGTAAAGTGTATTAGAGTACAGTACAGTACAGCGTGCAGTACAGTAGGTACAGCGTTACAGAGCGTGCGTGTTTCGTAACACTTAATACGTGGGCCAATAATTGGCCATAAAAAAAATACATTACAATAATTATTATTGTAATGTATTTTTTTTATTTTGGTTCTGTTCATTCAAAGGCTGATTGATTCTTAGCTATGTTTGGCAATAATCGGTTTAGGAATTTTGAGTGTATCAACTCTATTTTAATTATTTGAAAAGATTTGTAGTCTTATATTTAAACTATTGTTACACGTTTTGTTTAATTAGAATTGTCCATGACACTGACACTCACATGAAGTGTGAGGCACGTGACGACTTGGACTGAATTTTAGAGGATTGAATCACTACCGAGAGGTAATGAATATTTTGTATTTAACAGTGTTCTGTAACATAAGGTGGGCTTCCAACTCGTTAGTCCTAAGGTTACTTACTTTATTATAAATTAACTTAAGTATTACGTAGAGAAGTTTATATTACATTTCGAAAAAACATGTAGATTGGTTTCTATTCCACGTGGAATTTAACTTTCGTGGGCGTATCTTTTATTTTGTAACTTGGGTTTATTTTTTTAAATTAATTCCAAAAAGTTTGTACCCTTATTTATATTTCCCGAATTTCGCTTACTTTTTGCCATCTGACTCCACAATGAGGGCAATTATGTTTGTCTCATTAGTAATGCGGACCCAACTCAAACAATTGCATGTAGAGGTATACTTTGGTGACCAGATCTACGATTACAAAATATAATTTTTATTCACCGTAATAGGATTAAAAAACTCAAATGCTTAACAACTTGTGATGCAAAATTCTCTGGACAAGTTTAACACTTGAAATTAATGCTCATCGTAATTTCATTTAATTTCGAAAGAGAGTGTTTAGGTCTGAAAAAAATTGTCGGAATAGAAATGAGAAAGGTTATGCTCCGTTATGCTCCGTTGGTTGGACTTGTGGTAAGGATGGTAGATGAAAGATTTAGAAAACAAAATACAATTTGAATGAAAATATGTACCGGAGAAGACTGACATCTGATAATCAGGTAGATCTGCAGCTGCTACCGTCCGAAGGTAGTAGTAGAAGTAGGTAGTAAAACCGCCGTGTTTGTATTTGTATGTATGAAATAATGAACGTAAAGGAAGTAAGACAACTATGTAACAATCGTGACTGAAGTAGGTAATAGTCGGTTCTCTCTGCCTGCACTTGGAGATCTGATTTGTTGTTGGTGCTTAATCTATTATTTAATTTATTCATTGTAATTAATTTACCGTATCCTTGTATTGTAGACTGTTATGCTGCTTAGGCACCCTTTGTTCAGAATCTTTGATGTTGATTTTACAAGCAATCATCCACCCGATATTTATGGTATTATATTGGAGATCCTTATCGTTCGTGTCAGCCTGGTTTCACAATATATACCTATATGACATAATATCAGGGTTGTGGTATTCACATACGAGTACCAAAACCATTCACTGAGTGTTAACCATTTGAGGGACTAGTTACACTGTTGTGCATTCATCCCGTGTTATAATTTTGCCTGTTTTATATTTCTGTTTTGCTTAGTTTTTTATCTTTTATTTTTTGTGTTGTGATTTTATGTTTGTATTGTTTTTCTTTTATGTTTCTAGTTTTAGATATAATATTATTAATAATATTTGTGGACTTTATACACCACGTTAGTCTAGATGTGTCGAAATGTATAACAGTGTAATTACTAAAGACCTGAACAAATTATATTCTATTCTATAATGCACCAATAGTATTAAAAAAGTTCTCTTTTAAGATTAATAGCCCAAAACTACCTACAGATATCATGCAAAGTATTATGTAAATGACGGTTAAAGCGCATACGAATATTTTAACGCAACTCCCCTGGTAACGGGCGTGAATGTTAATTTTAGTTTGCACCGCAATAAGTAATACAATATCAAGTGTGCGGTGTAATCGCTAAATACATCCGACGCCTGTGCTGCTAACGATCAGGCCCTTGTGGCTGAAGCCGCTGAAATTAAACCATAAATATAGTTAACACGTTCAATGTGTGGAGTTTATTAAAATATTTGCGAATTCGCGCTGACTATAAAATGTATAACCCTAGTTCAATGCCTTAAAATGAAAAACGGACACCTAGAGGATCACTTTATTGTACGTTTTAAAGAAATACAAATGTAATTTCTTGAATTTAAATAAGTTGTAATGCTTGTATCACTGGTGGGTTTGTAACCCTTGGGACCCGCTCCTGACTGTTTTTTTGTATCATAATGAGGCAAACGAATAATTGAAGGGTTTTTGTGACCAGCAACGGCCGTAAACATATAACCAGGGGTCAAGTAGGTGCCCCAGCCTTTTCCCCATCCTCTTCAATAGGCCATATGCTGTTGTTGTGAATAAAATTACATGAATGAAATGGAATGAATTTTGGGATAATTATTTCAAAACTTCAAAAGGAGCCTAAGTTTATGTAATGTATGTACTTGACGGACTTGTAACATATGAGATGTCGACGTCGGCCTCGGTGTCGCGACTGACACCGAGTACGGTAAAACATGAAGTTTTTGTTTGGCAGTTGAATGTAGCGCCACATCTGAGACGACGCACTGGCGGTAACGAGCGCACGCCGCGGTAATTGTGAAATGTCTCCCGCAGCTAATCATGACGTGTACACTTCAGCGCTCGCATCTACATATTACGGCGCGGCACTAAACAACCTGTACTAATTTACTTTACGGCGCCACCGCCCTCCGCTCCGGTGTTTATGACTTATGACTTCTATGGAGTGATAAAACTAGAGGGCCTTTAGCTTAGTGAAAGAGATTACTGCCTTTCTGTAAGCTCGGTACGAACGGGGAGGTCTCTTTAGCTAACAATCGTGGTGCTGCCGCGTTTGTTGGTGTTTATAAGTTCTCTGGATGACAGGTAGGAGGGAAGGACAGCTGCATGACTGCATGATGTCTATGCGGATGGCTGCGGACGCCGGTAGTCGACAAAAGGTTTCGGCTGCTAGTTTTTCCTTTATACGTATGTTCAAGAAGTGCTAAAATTTTGTATGTTTTCTTCTATCAGAGCCAGCCAGAGTTGGCGCATATATATTTTGGTCGTTCAGACGTATGTTGTATTCGCTGGTCAGGGGAGCTAAAACGAGCAAGAGGGTGCACTTATCATTTGCCTCAGCTGCCTCATATACTATAATTTTGTTCTCTAACATTTTTAGCTTCAATTTTTATATTCTTTCCAATATATAACACAAAAACCGGCCAAGTGCAAGTCGTACTCGCACACGGAGGTATCCGCACCATCATTGTTTATTACCATATAATTTTTGTCAGAAAATAAATAACTTGATTTTTCATAGCATTTTTATAAAGGACAAAGTTGTATTTGTGTTTTGGAAAATGTATAATATCTTAGAAACTAATAATGATGTTTTTTTTTTTTAATGGTATAGGAGGGCAAACGAGCAGTTGTAGCCATTTTCATGACTACCGACGCCCATAGACATCTGCATAGAGACTATACAGATGCGCTGCCCCCCTTTCTCCTCCCACCTACATGGGCCACCGGCTACTTACACACCGCACGAAACGCGACAGCACAGCTGTCACTTCACGCCTCATGTCTCGCTAAAATTAATTTTCGTTGATAGTTTCCATTAAGATATACAGCATATTTATTTTTTAGATTTCACGTTCTCTTATTTTAAAAGATAGAAGAGGGACACCCCTTTTTTACTTTCGAAGTAGGTACCTTTCTTTCAAGCAATTGATTTTTCTATTACTTCGGTCAGAATAACTTGATAAAAATAATACAAAATACCTATTAATTATAATAATCTATGATCCGTGAACATGACTGTACTTTTCACTGTGTGAACACTCAAATAAAATATTGCCGAATCGCCGCCTAGTAAATTCAATAAATTTGAAAGGAGTCGATTCGGCAAAAATTGGCGAGTTTAAATTGTCCAATCGACACCTAAGTCTTGATTTTGAATAAAAATGGTTTTACTAAACTTAATGTCATTTTAAAGACATTTTCATAGATACTCCTCACACTGTTGAATGGAAAAAAAAAATTAGATTCAGTTCTATATATGGAGTGAACCCATATATAGAAGTGTAGTGTGAAGTGTATTTTTATTCAAAGTTCGAATAGAGGTTCACAGAATACATGAACATACAAAGATTCACTACGAAGGCCTAATAGTTTCGGAAATAACTGGCTGTGACATACGGACGGGCGGTTAGACAGACCGTCAGACGACGAATCTATAAGGGTTCCGTTTTTTACCATTTGGCTACGGAACCCTAAAAACGGGTAAGAAAGAGATTGTGGTGACGTGGTGGTAAAAGTGTGGCTATGTTACTGATGTCAGGCATTTTGTTATGTCGCTCTAACATTACGTTTGTTAACCACGCGAATGGCATCTTTGCTTTGGAAAACCCAATATACCTTCGTATGTTTTCTTACAATCACATTTCCTGAGAATTTAGCAACAGCTTGTTGTTATGAACTATAAATACACTGCGGCGTCGGATCTCCTGCGCCAGAGACAGCTCATTTCAAAGACATTTGCGAGGTCGTGGCGCGCACGAGGCGCCTCGGTGAGCTCCGCACGACAGTATTGATGCTGGCATTAGCATTTATACAACATTGACTGTCCTACAGTGTGCGAGTTTGCCCACTGAAGAAGCGCAATACAATTGTATAATCCAGGGTACTGTTATGTACGGACATCGATATATTGTTTGTCTAACTATGCGATTAAAGAAGTGATATTCTTGAGACTGACGGAATAAGGTCAAGATTTTGAAAAGAGTTTATGTAGACTTGATAAAAATCTATAATAATGTACTTACCACATGGGACAGAAAGAGGAAATGAGTTACACGGCTTGTTAGGGGCTGGTCGACTTGCTACTTAAAACATAATATTCCAAGGCAAATAAGCAAAACAATTACATTTTATATTCAATATGATGAAGCGAGGATGTAATCTATTGTAGATCCTTTATTTATACATTATCAATAATTGAACACCTAAAACTGTGGCAGAAGGAGGCGTCGTATTAATTATTTATATAAATTTCTTTATTCTCTGATGCACCCTGAAGTGCTTGATGGCTTTTAACGTATCGTTAGATTTGTCTCGATAATATGAGTGACCAGCATACTGTATATATCTAAATATAGTTTAAGCAATCGGGTTTTTGTATTCCAACATTATGTTTTTTTTTATGGTGTAGAAGGACAAACGAGCAGTCGAAGCCATTTTCATGACAACCGACTCCCACAAACATCCGCATAGAGGTTATACAGATGCGCTGCCCTCCTTTCTCCTCCCACCTCCATGGGCCACTGTGACATTGTTTGTCCAACAAAAATGTTAGAACAGAAGTTACACTTATAAAGCGTTCATGCAGGTTTTATGTATCGGGATGAACTTTAACCAATTCATTGAAGTCAAAAAGTAAAATGTCGACCGTTACTCATTAACTCGAAAAAAAGCGCCCCCGGTGTACGTGCCGGTGTTGCGTATCCAATTTGTGTTGAAATAATAGCTTCATAAGCGGCGCTCGCGGTCGCGCACCGCCGCCGCGCCGATGTGCATATGTTTAATGAATATGTCTGTTTCGGGTTATCGCCGTATCTGCGCCGCTCCCCGAATATATTTCCGATATTTTGTAACGAATGTTTTAAAACGGCTCGCTTTAATAAGGGAAAATTGAGTTTTAGCGCACACGAGTGGCGCAAAAGGTTAAATAAAACCGTACTCGTTGATATTTGTTGTAAGCTATATGACATGTGTAATGTAATATACAAATAATATGTCGACCCATGCCTACGTCCTTAATACCATATAGCTTATATAGTTCCTGGATAGTGTAGCTTTCTGGTTAGTGTAAGTTCATGATCGGGTTAGTGTTTTCGAAGATTACCTCTACAATCAAAACAACCGAGGAAGAACACCTCGCTCGGATGACACCGCTATAACGTTACAGCAGTTTTTCACGATCTTTTAATCCCGTTGGTTTATTAGAAAGAACGGCGATACATCTATATATTACTTACGAATCTGCCGAATAGTTACCAAAATGCGCTACAGCGTCTTTCTTCTCTATCTTTGTCTCCTTAGACAAAAAACCGGCAAGTTATAGAGAGCCGAGGGTCACTCGACTATAAATATTGATAATGAGACAACTCTGTTATACTTTTTAACACAGTGTAACAGAGTGGTCTCCCTCCAGCCGGCAGTAATTCACTGACACAAATTCAAAGCAACAAAACTGACCGCCTGCGCTCCGGCGGCCGCGGTGTTCATTTTGTACCGCCAGTCGCCACATTTCGTTCGCAATATTTGCACAATAATTATGTGATAATTATTATTCATTTGATAATTAGCGTGTTCTGTTGTTAGATAATAATCGAAATTTCATCGCTGGGTTACTTTCATTTATGAACATGGATATTGATAGTATTTGATTTCACTGCCAGGTGAAAGCAAATAAGCAATCAAATTCTTTATTAATTATTGCCATTGCTTTATCTCAGCAAAGTTATATCCCCACAACCCATACCAGTAAGTACCAGTTTCTTACAATCAGTGTAAGATATAGCTTTCTATAGATGAAATAATGGTTACAATATTCGATACAAAAAACAAAGAATAATATTAAAAAGTAAAGAGTATAGATGATAAAAAGAATATGAATGTAAGTTACATTTCGAAAAATATTTACGACCTCACAAAACCGAACCGCACTATTCACGATAATCTAGCTGTCCTTTCACATCCCCATATGAGGGATGTGTCAATGGAATTACCTCTTAGATACCCCTAGCAACTGAAGCTGAATCCCTTTTCATGGCAAAACAATTCCACAGATCGCCATGGTTTGTACACGATATTATATTCTTAGAGGTATTAAAAAACATAAGATACTTTGTAAGAAATGGTCAAAAGCTATTGAGCAACATTCGCGTAAACTTAAGACACCAATATACACACGAGTATAACCGAGACGTGGTTCCAGTGACGGTGTACGAGGGCGACACGCTCGGCCTGCAGCGCATCAGCCGCACCGAGATGGGCGCCTACCTCTGCATCGCCACCAACGCCGTGCCGCCCTCCGTCTCCAAGCGGATCATCGTCGACGTCGAGTGTGAGTGCCTCTTTATTTTGTAGCAATGGACGCAGCCCACTTATCATTCGGAAAGGGATCGTAACCCGGCCGTATTCTTTGTATGAAACTCCATACTGCAACGCACACTAATGGGAAACGTAACGTAATCGTATCGTCTTCGCTTTTCTAGGCGAGGCGTTTACGAATCCCGTTCCTAATTGATAAGTGTGCGGCGACCATAAACAGGCAGCTGGAGTTATTTCCATGACTGCCGTTTACGACTACCGTTTTTACAGATGCGTTGCCCTCCTTCCTCCTCCCACCTCCATGGACCACCGGCAACTTAACAATGTCATCCTAACCGATTTCGCCTACGGCCACGGCTCTATAGACGTGCCATCTGCGCAAGACATATTATAGTACATAAGTGTTAGGAAGGCAGTCCGACACAACCGGAGAGAAATCAGGCACAGGACCGACGCGACGGCCTAACGTGCTCTCCGAGGCAGGGGAGTGTAACACCGCCAACTTCTTGACTCCGGACTGTTATTAGAAATTAAAATATCCCAATAACACTTTTTGGTCCGACCCGGGATTTGTACCCGAGACCCCACGTCTGTGGCTGCACATGCTTACCACTAGACCATGAGGCATCCCACTGGCTACACACCGCATGAAACGTGACAGCACAACTGTTACTTACTTCGGTATTCTTTTTTCTTTTTTTTCTCTGTCGTCCTAACTTGGTTAAATCAGGTTAAATCCATCCATGCAGCGTGACACTACCTATTACTAAATCCTACGTCTGATACCGTATACTTGGCGCTTAATACCCAGCGAGTCAAAAAACTTAGTGTTCTAAAATGTTTTCTCCGCCCTCATTGTATGCGCCTAATCTATACAAGCAAGTAGTTAGGAAACAAATAGAAAGTAAGTAAGCCTATCGGACACGACCTTCACCTTATCAGAACTTACTTTCCTCCGCGACCTTTTGTTCAATTCCTTTTCAATTATTATTCTATTATTGTTCTTTCATACAAAACTTTTAAATTAATTTGGATGAAATTTGAGAATTTATATCAATGAGTGATATTTCAGCAAATAGTCAAAAGTCTAATTTCTCTGTAGCTATAATAGGTTGGGCAGTCTGAGATAATATTCACGCCGCATTCCGCCTTCCACTATAACGCTCATATATTTTTCTATACATTCAATTTGCTATTTCCCACTACTTGTATCTATAGCTGCATTAATTACCTATATTATTTTCCTGAAAAAAAAAAAACAATAAAATATCATTAATCGTTTATTAGTAATTACCGAAATCTACCGAAGTGATATTATGCTAATATCACTCGCCTCGGCAGGAGACCTGGTCCTCCAAGTAGGAAACCTCACCTACACGAGTAAAAAAGGAAAAATTATCATCACAAACCGTAATTGTGTAAAAAAATTGTCATAAAAATTTAACACATAGTATGACGTAGTAAATAAGGAAACGAGGAGGGTACTTTGATATTATAAGTGAGGGATAGACCCGTTTCACATGTTTGTTAGCATAGCTATAGGTACCTACTATTATTTACGTAAAGTAAAATTGCATTTAACAACAACTATATTTTATATATAAAGCAACATTATTATTTACAAGTTTTACGATTAAAAGTAATACTTTAAATGATATTTTCTGTTCACAAGAACATCTTATTATTTAAGAATGTCTCAACAACGTTGCGTAAATTTTGGTGCAAGTTTAAGAAGTTTCTACCCTTCCTTGATGGTAAATATTAAGCTGTTTGAAACTGGATTCCTTGTTCATTTATTTTAATCACTTTGGACCTCTCAAATTATTTTGTAAAATATGTCGACCCATTTCGTATTCCAAACCAATACCTCTTATCTTTGTAAATTTCTTTTCCATTATCAATGTCACAGTAATTATTTATTATTACTGACAGCTCTAAATTATTCTGTTT
>LUGF01053251.1:182041-193970 GCA_001625245.1 Calycopis cecrops
ATCAAATTAAAGTATTTAATACAAATATTTATCTTCAAAGGACATTACATTTTAAATCGTCGGTCAAGCAGTCGTCGCCTCGTCGGTCAAACAGTCGTCGGTCCAACAACGAATGGGGCAATACGCGTGGAATTACTGTTTCGCAATGCTTGATTAATTGATTAATTGCATTAGTGAAGATAAAGTAGTGTATGCAACTGCATATAACACGGGTATTAAAACACTCGTGAGGTACTATTTTGAAACTCGCATTCGCTCGTTTCAAAAACTCACACTCGTGTTTTAATACCCTTCGTTATACGACAGTTGCATAAACTACTATTATTGATCAAGTCATAAATATTACGATGATTGAAAAAATCGTATTACGTAAAAATCTAACATTATACTGAATAAAAGAATGTTGCTTAAAATTTAATCATTAACTGGCTATGGCTTAACGACGCTTTAAAATTTGTGGTCTCAAACTTACGAGTACATACACATGTATATACATATTGTAATATTACCACCTAATGTTGAAAGAAATAAAGTTAGTATTATTATTATCTTATTATACACACGTATGAAAAAGCGAGTCCTACTACTGACGCAGTCAGATAAAAATAAATAAATATCATTTAATATCGGACACTCAATCCACAATAATGAAATTTGGAAAAAAAAGTCTGTACTATATTATTAAAATATAAAGTTAAAAATGTACACAGAATGTAAGACGTTGAGAATTACAGTAACTTTACAAGTTAACTCCCGCAGGAAATAGCGGAGCTCACGTCTGCAATCAAGCGGCACGGAAAGATTAATTTATTAAAAATGCATCTAATTTATTGGTAATGTAACAAGTATGATTATTTTATGAAATTATGCCTTCATACCGGGAACATTCTAAATGACCTAAATTTTAGTCATGGCAAAGTTCAGAGGCTTTTAGTTCAACGTGCACAACGTTATTTTACGTGCTCCAAATTGTTCGATATAGATAAAAATATATAAAAATAGTTTTTATATTTTCAGAATATATATCCAATTATGTAAAAATGTCAAGTTACAATGTTTTTCTAGGCTATTTCTCCTACGTTACTGGAGCTAGGTATGACATTTCACTCAATTTCTTTTTAACATTTTTTTTCTGAATATATACACTAACTTTATTTAATATAGGTTTAAAGATCTTTATTTCTCATAAGAAAAACAGGTTCACTTATATTGAGATAAACATGAGTAGAAAAATTTTGTTAACAAATAAAAAATAGTCTCTAATGATTTTTTTTATTTTACATTATTTTATGTCCTCGTGTAACTTATTATACAGCCTTAGGTACCTCTTACCAAATTTCACAACGTCTCCAGGTCAACGGGAATTACCCGATAGGTTTTTAGGTTTTCGAAAAAGTGCGTTTTCATACAAAATTTGTTCATAAATGGCTATATCTTTTTATTGCGTTAACTTAGAAGTGTGATTTTTCAAAGAATCAAGACGTAATAGACCTGCGTCTTTGACACAAATTTCAGTTTAATCCCTGCACGAGTTTTCGAGAAGTTTTCTTGACAGTCGTACAGACAGACAGACGGACAACAAAGTGATCCTATATGGGTTCCGTTTTTTTTCTCTTTGGGATACGGAACCCTAAAAAGATTGTAATTTGGTAATGTTGTAAGGATTCTTTATGACATTTATTTTATGAACACACTCTTTATGATATTATAATTTGTTATTAACTTTAATAAAACGATCACTTATACTATACAATATCAAATATATCATTGAAGAAGAAATAATATTGCACAAGAGAAAATAAACTCTATTTGATTTTATAAATTACTGACCACGGGCAATCAATGGCGGAGTACCGTTCAGTGTTTGAATAGGATTTTCTATTCAGCCAACAACCTCAAATTTAAGAGCATAATTGAAAATTGTACTAGAATTTCCAGCTTCATTTATTAAATGACCTAATTAAACCACTGTTTTTTTTTAATTAAATTAATAATTAATCAAATACAATAACAAACCATCTCTTCGTCATCATCATTATCACCCTGAGGATGTCCCCTGCTGAATATAGGCTTCCTCTTGAAAGTAGCAGTCCCAGTCACTAGTCGACAATATCCAGCGGTTCCCTACATTCCAGACCATTTTGTCAGTCAATCGGGTAAAAGGCTATCTGAATCTAGGTCTTTCGGTGCGAGGCCGCCGTTCAAGATTCTTTACACCCAGCGGTTCCGATGTAGTTCCGCAAGTAATGTGGACTGCACGTGACCACTTCGCGTGCTAACTCATTGTTGTCGGCCACCCTGTCCTCTTGCGGATCTCTGAATGTCGTAGAGCCATACGAAGCACAGTTCCTATCACGCTGAAGGACTCTGTGCTTATTAAAGACAGTGTACAGTACTGTACTATTATCAACATAAGGCGCCGAGACTTGGCCGCTAAACGAAGGTATATTATGTGTCACCTTCTTACAAATGAGTAGGTATTGGTGCAATAAACCATTCTGCTTCGTTGTAAATGTATATACGCTTCTGAAGATCACAAAAGAAGCGATGTAAGTAATAGTGTTATTGTTGCGAGTCCGTTGAGACGAACGAATTAACTATCTATCCTTCGCTTGGCCATCAAACTACATGTCTAAGTTCCAAGCACCAAGAGCGATGCTAAAATTTTTCTGCATTAGTCCGAACAATTCTTGAGAGCACTCAAAATTTGATATCACTACCAGCTAATGAGATGGCCGCTCCTGTACGTATGATATGCTAATACACTCATACAGTATTCTCGCATGATATGAATTTTATAAATATTTAAAACGTAGTACAATATTAAATCATATCACGCAGCTCGAATAATATTCGTCGTGAAAATTGCCGCCATAAACTCAGACGTGAATTACGTTCTCAGTAGATTTTATTATACCTTCGCTATATGAAACATCATCGGCCCCGCTCGGCTCCGGTCGGGGAACTTCGCCACTATCTATCATTATTGAGAGTTTATAAATTGCCCGAGTTTCCAATAGTTTAGCGTACGCTGCACGCGCTGTCTCGTCGCTCCATATGATATGATTAATGTAGCCGCTGCAAAATTTATGTGCCGGGCCCTACCTGGAACACTCACATACATCATCGGGAGTTTCCACAGTAAACAATAGGCGCAGATATTTATAATTCACATTTAGCGACAACATCAGCTATTAACATCACAGCAACACCTGGATTTTGAAACCTAATTTGCAGAGGCTAATAATGATGTGTTAGTATTGAGTATTGACTGTTCAAATTTCACGCTCCATCTAATTTCCTATATTCGCTCTGCTCTTATAAGTCTTGCTGCACTATTTCAGTTACAATATGCTTTTGCACGTGGCTCCTGTAAGTTCAAGGTGTCAGAAGAAGCTATTTTGACATACAGGATTTGAGATCTATACTTACACTACTCAGAATGTAGGTAATCTGCTCATTAATAATAAATTGTTAACAATATTTGTCCTGATTATACATTTGTGTTATATCAAGATCAATATTTCGTAGCCGTAGTAAAAGGATGTATTTATTGCAGCGTAATAAGGTCAGCGCGGGCGGGCAGGTAGCTCTCGCGCACGATACCGGCGTATACTGGCAGCTGCGCTGTCACAGTGTGAGAGTTCCCTGAAGCCCATGGAGAAGGAAAGAGAAATGAGGCCTACGCCTCGTCATAATCTCTACTCAGATTTTTATTAGAGCTCTTAGACTGCTCGTTTTCCCCCCTAATAACAAACAAAACAGGTTTTGTATAACGCTTGATTGATAGTAATGACTGGCGACCACACTGACGACCAGGCTGGCGCAGTGGTGCAGGGCTCGGATAAGCTGAGCATGTAGCGCCAGGGGTCGCGGGTTCGAATCCCGCCTTGGTCATGGATGTTTATCTATGTATTATATGTATTTCTATAATAAAAATCTTAAATATATAAAATTTCTTAAATTTATAAAACATATTAAATATATTTCCGTTGTCTAGTACCCGTAACACAAGTCCTTACGGTACTTAGCACGGGGCTAGACTAACGTGGTGTGTAAAGTCCACAAATATTATTATTATTACACTTTATAGAATTTAAACCTAACGCCATATCGATATCGGTTTAAATACTTGTGCGCTCGACGCGCGTGCAACCTCCAGAACTTTGACGCTCCAGAAATGTTTCAATTTCCACGCTCGGGGAACTATTGCGCGTGTTTATTTTATCTCAAATAATCGTAAAGTTCGGTGGAAAGTATTTGCGGTTTAAGAAAGCTGTAAAGTCTATCGCGTAGCTCGTGACTGCCGCAACACTACACCGAGTTTAAACCGCAAAGTGCATTCAAATAGAATGGCATTCCTGCACTTTTATCAATTTTATGTCCAAAGAAATGGGGAATTTACAATTTAAAATTTACAAAATATAGTTGAATTTTGTATATATTCTAGTTTCTTTCTGTAGGTTATTAATTATCTATGAACTAGTAATTACAAACCTTCTAGAAACTATATGAGGTTATCATGGTCAGTATACATAGCAGATAAATCGTAACGGCACTGTATGCATGCTTGTATGTATCTTTTGGTACCGAAACTTCAATAATAAATTCTAAGAACGCTTTTAGTAAGCTACACCTTACTAAAAGCGTTCTTAGGCACGCTACATTGCAACCGAATTACTGCGGCACGGCTCTAGTGGCACCTCTTGCTTGTGTGTGTGTGTGTGTGTGTGTGTGTGTGACAAGTGACTGCTGCGCTGTCGCGTTTCGTACTTATAGGTATCCGGTGACCAATTGAGGATGGCGGAGGAAAGAAGCCAACGCATCTGTATAACCTTTACGTGGATGTCTAAGAGCGTCGTCGGTAGTCATAAAAATGGCTGCGACAGCTCGTTTGCTAAACTTTAAAAAAAGCCATCCATGTTATAATTATTTTAATTGGTTGCAGTCTCTCCCATGATCTGGGTGCCCAACCAGCTGGTGGGGGCCCCCTCGGGCACCGACGTTACTGTGGACTGCCACACCGAGGCCCATCCTCGCGCCATCTCCTATTGGGTCTACGATAACGTCATGGTGTTACCAACCAAGAAATACGCCATCAATACTGAAGAAAACTCTTACAGGTAAGCTTATTATTCCTTAACTTGTTAAATTACTTACCGAGGCAAATTTAATTACCCCCAGTAATAATATTTGTTTATTAATAATCATATTACGAAGTAGATACGATTATCATTCAGTTATATCGATTACTATAGGTATAGCTGTGATCCAATAATAATTGAATTTTGATTCTTCGATATTATTTAATTATCAACCAATACTAGGTACATTCGACAATGGAAGCACGCATTAAAAGCCCCGCATTAACAGAATCATACAATTATTAACATAATACTAGCTGAGCTCTGCGGCTTTATCAGAGTAAGTTATGAATCAGTGAACATATCGTAATAAAAACTTACCTACCCATTACACACAGAAAATGTCAAAAAATATAACTAATTTCGTCGGAGTTTAGCCACGATCATTATGATACGAGTTTTTATAAAACACAAGTTCAACACAAGCTCATACAGAAGTACACTAACATTTCGCAGATGATGATAAGGCAAACCCAATCACGCGCGAGTTATTACGGAACTCCCGTTGAATGTAAAAAGCATATTTCGTGTTTATTTATATTAATGTGGATACCAGAGGCGCCGCGCGCCGACGGAGATACCGAACCGAGATACAAGATAGGGCCAATATCCCGTAACAACGTATACAAATTGAGTTGTCCCTGTTCCATTCAGTTTATTGCAAACGAACAAAAATGGAAAAAAGTATGGTTTTATTTTTGAAAGAAAGTCGACAGGGTGAGGTACTACTGGCACATGGGTTTTATATTATGAGGAAGAAAACGAACAGTTCTTAGAACGTCCAGATACGGGTCATGTTGACGTTCACTTCAAAAGGGCCACGGGAGAGTCACATTGCTTAAAACTCTAGTAACTTTAATATCCTGTTTACGTGAGCGAGAGATGCCGATCGTGCCTCAATCATCAGCAATGCATCAATCAGTACCTACCTCTTACTATGCTATAAACCTAAACAAATTAAACTTTCACTAATATTGTATATCATTTGAGTTGTATGTTGTTGGCTGCAGAGCTCACATGAAGCTGACGGTGCGGAACCTGCAGACGGGGGACTTTGGCAACTACAGATGCATCTCGAAGAACTCGCTCGGCGAGACGGAGGGATCCATCAGATTATACGGTAACGATAAGTATAATAGTATGTACAGTAACCGAAAACATCAATAATATGTAAAAACTTTTTTAGAGGCGTTAGAACAGGGAGAAATATTATGAGATCCCGTCAGCAACATGCTAAGTATCACAAGAAAGTGGAGCTACGCTAATTCGTGGCTACTCGGCGCTACAGTTTGTCTTATAAAATAGGTCACTATAACTTGATAGTCTACAGTTTTCACTTCTATTGGCGGCCCTGTGACTGCTTGTTTTTAATGTCTAACAGAGTCCCTTATTGATTGCGCCCGTAATGGATATACAACTAGAGGTTACAAGATAACTGTCTCACACGTCACTATCTACTAAGCAAGCTAAAAACATCACTAAGTTTGATTGAAGAGTAGCTATGATAAAGAAGTCTTGACGGTCAGACGGATAAGCATGTTGGCAGACAGACAAACAACTAAGAGATCATATAAACGTTCCTTTTAAAGCTGGGGACCGTAAAAACAAATCATTTAACTTATTGAAATGGAAAGCAATTATACAGCGTATTCGTGCATTCATGTAATGGACTCGGCAATAGAAGACACTTAGTACTTATACTCAGTCGAGAAAACTTGGCCACTGAGATCTTATTCTCAAATGAATATAAGCTCAATTTAAGTAATTTGGTATTCAGTTGAACATCGGGCTTGTAATATCGGGTAGGAAACAAACGTTTAGTTAAGAACTATCAAAATAATCAAGAGTTCTTGTTATTCTGCACCAACTTTATTATGCAAACATTTCAACGTTGTTATTAAGAAAGACTTTACAAAACGATAGCTTCCATTTATTTAGCATTTGCATTCATTTTATATGTACTTAAGAATTAGAAACAATTACAGAGTAATCGGTTAATAATATTTATTTAAATACAGTTCTCAAATGTGCAATTGTAATATTTGGTTAATTATCATAATATATTATCCTTCTTAACTTCATACCCTAGTGGGTTTTCTTCAACTCGTACTTCGTAACTAACGACACGTTATTTTATATTCGTTGGAGATTAATATGATTCTTTTAATTTACCTCCGATATTTTTTCTATTACCTATATCTAATGAAAAAACTGACGAAAAAAATATTCCTATGGGCTATTTTGATGGTAATATTTATCACATGATTATAGATCTCTGCCGGGTAACATCGATGAAGTTAGGGAAAATATACGGCCCCTCAAGTGTTGTCAACGCACGTAATTTTTACGTGCGTTGACAGCACTGAAATAAAAACAACGTGTGAAATAAAAAACAGGAGTTTTCAGTCCGACAGGCTAGTTAGTTAGGATGACTTTTGTAGTTTTTCTTGGTCTGAGAGGTATGCGTCAGATAGTATAATCATCTCCAGCTCCTATGAGTAATCTTATTTGAGACTACTAATTAAGTGCTGGACTCCCAGTACAGTAAAATCCAAAACAAGTTATAAATGAGAGAGTTTGAAATAATTATACATAGCTATCGTTTAAAATTAATTTGAGATTGGAATTCTGTTTCAATAGACAGTTACATAAATCTGTAAAAGCTGGCTATAGAAACTACAATTTACATGCCCATTATATATAGAAGATAAATAAAATTTCCATGTACTAATGAGATACGCGATAGTAGAACACACAGCCCTTCGTCAACACTAAACAGATTAAACTGGCTTTGTTGTTCGACCGCATATTATATTCAGCTATAAATTCCTCTGTCCAGGGAGACTGGAGCGATCACTGACGTGGCAAATGTTTCAGTGTTACGTCGAACTTGATAAAGGTCTGCTGGTATATTTGCACCTACTATATTTGTAAATGTCACTTTTTGCACGACTTGTGTCGTAAGATATTCATGTAGGAGATATTTATAACTGGGCCTGTCCCAAGTTTTATCCGCGTAAAATTTGTAGGTAAGAAAAGTATCTTTTTTGTTTTCCAATTTATAATCTATAACTATGCTAAATTTAAACCAAATCTATTCAATAGCTTTTGCTAAAAAATACACAGAGGTATTTTTTTGGCATTTATAATTATTAGTTTAAGTATACGTGCAATAAGTAAGACATATTTGTTTTTAGATTTTCGACTTTATAGGCTACTTAAAACCTAAGAAATATGTATCTATTTTGTCATACGACTAGTTAGTAGACCTTTTAAAAAAATACGATGTTTGTAATACTATAAACATGTTTTTAAGGATTATTTCAAATACTTACATAATGACATTATGTCTACAATTCATTTAAGAAAGCTCACTATTTTCTATTAGATGATAAATATTTTGTTTTACAGAAATCCCGATGCCATCGACTTCACCAAAGGCCACAGAAATGAAAAGCAACGCCAATAAAGAGAGTAAGTATTGTCGTGTTAGAAAAATAAATTACGTTCACCCCAACAGTTTGCGAGGCTCATTTATTTTATTGTTGTATTCTAATTAACACTCATTCCTCTGTGGGGCCGAATAAAGTAGTTTTGAGAGAGTAAAACACCCCTCAGGGTCGGGGAAGGTTAATGTGTCAAACTTGTATATGCATAATATATTAGGGTGTAATTTATGTGGAATAATTTAGTGGGAGCTCAAACAATAATACTGTTGTATGAATATTGATGCGAGTTGTATCTCGCACGTAATTGAAGAGATTGTGTTGTTAGTAGAAAGATTGTTCAATGTTCATACGTACAACGTACGATATGGTAATGATTTTGGAGATAGTTAACGAAAATATCTCATTAATAATATTATTTAAATTGATATATTTTTTTCGGTATATTTAGTTAACTCGAGAGGTAATCTAAAATACATTAAATTACTTATTTATAATAATAATTATTATAATAATTTAATTGGTCTTCGTAAATCAATACAATTGTGACTTGTGATATTTAAAATATTTTAGGCACCTTATGCTTTTATTGATAGATCCCTGATGCAGCTCAGAAGCGGCTGATAATTAAAGAAACTATATTGAATGACTTGAAAAATATATTAATTTTTTTCTGGTATCATGACATATCAAATACGTTTCTTTGAAAATAATATAAAATAAGACATAATATCTTATCCAAATTTTTACACACGCTCATGAAGATTCATCGCGGTATAGAACGAGCCATGCTCGAGGAAATGAGAGAATGCGGGATATGATTCTTAACGAAGCCCACCGACAAAAACCAAGAACATAATATATATAGATAAAGTTATCTCAGTTGAAGCCCGTTAGTGGCGAAGCAGTGTTGGTAGAACTTCAACTGTATGAGATAAGATCTCCGATTCAAGTTGCACGCAAGCAGCCTGAACATATTAGCGTAAATAAGAAGGCAATTTTTTTTATAGTAGGCTAGTGAGCAATCAAAGCTTTTGGCAATGGCTACCGACGCCTAGAGACATCGCACGTCTGTCATCAGACAGGTTGCTAATGTTGATGACGTCGTTTGAACGAGAGCTACCTCCATGGTCGTCTTACATAGCTGCAACTTAGCAGTTTTAGCTTACAAAACCAGTTTTTGGCCTTTCCCAGCATACCTATAGTCCAGCAGTGGATGAGGACAAGCCAGGCTGGATCGATTTTCGCATAAATTAAACAACAGTATATTACTTAGCAAGTGAAATACGGCTGCGGGTTGATACTCTGTGAATATTATATAAGAATACCCCAACAAAACACTTTACGGCTCTACACATACACGGGGCTCTTTCTGCGGAGACCGGACCAACTAAATAATTGATGACGGGTACATGAATAACTTTGTGAAGTATGGACACCTGACGCCTCGCCACTCTCCCGACCGCAGCTATTTCGTAGTAGTCAAAATGTTGAGGAAATTTCAAATAAAACATGTACTTAATATTTATAATGAAAGTGTTGTAGACTGAGATAAAGCTACTTTACTTTACTACTTTTTAACGAGTGATTTACATATACCAAAAATATATGGCGTTCTTATTTCATAAATTTCAAGTTTAGTTAACGATTTTGCTTCTACTAAATAATTTTGCAAGAGCGATTCTGTCTTTTTGCGGAATCGGCACTTTCAACAAGGTACCCCCTTTGACTCACAGGGAAGCGTGTCGCATTTCTTGCAGAGTTTACGGTGGCCCATTCGGGCGGAATAGGAGCAACACGTCGGTATATTAATAACTCGTTTTACTGGTAGCCTCCACAGTAATCCATACAACAGACAACGACGCATACATTCAGCTCCGTTGATTAAAAATGTTGGCACAAATTAAAAAATAATATTTTGACTATCATTATAAATTGAATCAAGATAAATTTCAAATTCTAAATTGCTATTGCTATATTATACATATCAGTTAAATCAAGTGCGACACATTAAGTATAATATAGTATCCATTAGCATTTCAATTACGTCGTCGTTATCACCATTATCACAGTTTTAGTGATGTGATAGGTACATCTTATCATTTATATGCTAAAAATCTTAGTGTCGAGTATTGACATAATTTTTCTGTTGAAAGGTGTTCTAAAGCCCAACCAGTACAATCAAAAACTTGCTCTAGAGTCTATAACTTTTTATGATTTTTTCAATCGATTTTTTTCGATCAAGTTTCTTGCATTTTAAAGGCTTTGAAATGGCACTCACAATATCAATATTGACACTACGCTCAACATTTTTAGAGGCTATTAAAATTAAGACGTCTTAAATATTGTTGACACCTGAAGAAATCAATTCCAATAGTTTTCCGCAAAATGCGAATCTCGTATTGGTAAGGCTTTAGCATAAAAATGCGACTTCATTAGATTACAGATACATTTAAACTACATATTAATACATATACATATTAATCAGATGAAACTATTTTACAATGTCACAAATGATGCAGGCAAAGGCAATAGACAACGCCGATTAACACCGCTTTATAGATGTTCGTAGCAATCGAACATTAATGGGTGTTAGCAGATTTTACGAGCGAACCCTACTTGTTGAGTTGGATGATCAAAATTTGGCAACGGCGAGCCTGTTTTTAATTAATTAGCCTTTCTTACATAAAATTTGTATGTTTTAATTTTTTTAAACTCTGCTCTATTTTTAGGATGTCTATTACATCCTAAAAACTGATCAGTCAGAAAAGCCTCTTCCAAAATCTTAATTAAAAAACCATTTAATTTTTACCCACTTCTGGACCTAGGCCTATCAATTAACGTTAAGACCGATCCTTAGCCTCGTATCCAGTAATTGAAATTGGACAGTCGAGTCAAAGGTTTTCCCACCACAATATATATGTGGTGATCACATTGTTATCCGCATAAAAAAATATTATGAACGTTAATGATTATTTCGCCGTGTCGTCGCATGGGTCGATGTGATCAAATCTGTCACATATCTGCCGAAACGTCGCGTCACAAGTATAGTAGGTTTTCATCATTTTTTGAAAGTCACCTATTTTCATCAAAAAATTCGGCTAGATAATTATGAAGTAATATATCAATTTACCTGCAATACCTTGCGTGAAGTGACTTTAGCTATGTCTACACTAGTGTAATTAACGTGAAAATTAAATCGTAAGCGTACTAGTGTGGACCCAGCTAGCGTCCCCCGTGAGTACACGATGTTAGGCCGCTGCCTCGAATCTTGTGGGCAGCGGAGCGGCGGCGGTAGCGACTCAAGCGGCGGGGTTTTATGTACCTAATCGCATGGAT
>LUGF01053251.1:203990-215283 GCA_001625245.1 Calycopis cecrops
CGAAAATTTTATGCAAAGGAAACTGATCCCCTAAATTTAATAACCACCGCATAAAATATTCGGTACATGTAATCTGTCAAATATTTACATTTTGTCTCTCTTGTTCCGTGAAATAATTTAGTTAATTGTTTATTTTGCGTATTTCGGTATATTCTAGGAGAATAATGTATTAAAATTATAAAAATATATTCTTAAAATTATAAATATTTTTGAATTTCTCAAATTTGTAGGTGGACACCGCCAATAGGATAAGCTAAATTTAGTGTTATTTGAAAGGCTTCCACAATTATCTTCAAGCTTTAAATAGTGTAAGTAGCCGGTGGCCCATGGAGGTGGGAGGAGAAAGGAGGGCACTGCATCTGTATAGCCTCTATGCGAATGTCTATGGGCGTCGGTAGTCACGAAAATCTCCAACTGCTCGTATGCCCCCCTATACCATAAAAAAAAATACTATCCGACTTTTGTAAACCGGCAAATAAATACAACGAGATAACTGCTACAGCGGATCTCGCCACACATCTCGGGCTCCACGAAGTGAAGACATAAATCGATGGCGAGGCGATAGGGTTTGAAATAATTAAAAAGAAATCCGCGGGCCGAAGACAATCTTATCGACTGGCCGTTCTCGCTTTCTCCTGACGTTATCGGCGCCGGCGATCGAAGGCTCCTTTAATTGATTCCCGACTTGTAATGGCAATCGATTTTGGCTCTTTGTCTTCTTCTAATCGAAATTCAGTTCGAGTAGAACAGACGCTAACAAACTTTAACTGGACTCTATTGAAAAGAATAAATAATTGCATTTCATAATTAGGAAATAGTTGTTAATTTTTAGCCATAATTAATTTATACTTAGTACAAAACAAAGTCGCTTTCCGCCGTCTGTGTGTCTGTATGCTTATCTTTAAAGTAATTACGCAACGAATTTTGATGGGTTTTTTTAAAAGATAGAGTAATTTAAGAGGAAGGTTTATATGTATAATAACTCCATTCCGAAATTAACGCGGGTGAAGCTGCTGCTGGAAGTTAGTATTTTTATAAGTATGAAATTTATATTGAATGTGAAGCTTTCATTCAATCATAAATTACAATATTATGGTAAATAAGTGTATTATATTTTTATCAATATTGTAATTGCTTCCAATTATTAGATCATTAACACAAAATTATATTTTCATATTGAACCTAACTTTACAGATAAATGACAGGAATAATTTTATTTTCGTTGAATTTTTTTTATTTGTGTCATCTCATCATCATCATCACGATAGTACCTAAAACCAATAGGATTTCTATGACAGATATCCATATAAAATCTCACTCTATAAGGGGTTTATTTCTAGGCAAAAAACCCCAAAAAACATTCAATATTCAGACAATTCAAAAACAATTACCTACATTCATTACTCAAAACATAAATGACTCAATTAGCCACTGGGTTTAAAACAATATATTTTTTGCCTATTCAAAGTTGCCACAATACATTCAGCTAAAAGTTTTCATCTCCACAAAACTCACACGGGAGGGCAATAACGGTCGGGTCGTTTGAATGTTGCTACGTAATAACTCACGTTTGTCCCAAAACATGTATAGGCTTTAAAGAGCCATAAGTCCCGTAGTTCCGCAGTAAATTTGGCGCAGCCTTCGAGAACAAAACCACATCTCCGAGCAGAACAACTTTAATTGACACAAGCCACCGCAGCGCGGCTTCTCTCTGAATACTTCACGATGTATATGTTTTGCTAAAAACGTACATTACGTACACAGAACCGAAGCTAGGACATCAATTTAGACATTATATACATTCAAATATTTATTGGAAGGAAGTTTCTTGATTCGGCTTACAGATAGTGCGATTTAGAATTCGTCAGGTAACGCCATGCCATATTATGCTGTGTGTGTATCGCGCCTACTACAAGCAAATAACTTATGCGTAGCTAGGTGTGCAACTTCCCTCTCTCTCTTTTTCTCCCTGTCTCTGTCTCTCTTATTATCGATAAATTTTTTTATAGCAAGAGAGACGAGTGTCCTCCGACCGCGGATTCGATCCCGACCAATTTATTAAAATTAAATATCCGAAAAACTTGCTACTACTGAATTTCTGAACCCTCGATTTACAATTCAAAGTTGTAATCTTATCGTTTATAATATGAGGCCGCCTGCATATACACATTTATTTTCCATGTCAATCGAGTGTGTATTGTAGTTGAACACCTGGCTGTAAAGTGTAAGTGAAACACGGTGGCGCTTGCTGACACGCACGGCGCTACGTCACGGCGCCGTTAATTTTACGGCCAAAAACATGTAGACTGCAGGGACAAATGAGAAGCCTCTGGATTACAAACGTCCTTAAACATCCGCATATAACCTTTGCCTTGTCAAAATTTGACATCGAAAACTCACGAATACGTCATACAATATCAGGTATGCAATGGTCAACAGATCCTAGCAATTTATATGACCTTAATAGGTACTTCATATGTTTTTAATGCATGCATAGAGAGAGAGAGAAAGAGAAGGAGAAAGAGAGCAGCTTAAAGCTTTTAACTAATTGCTGACGACTCTATTGGACCACTGAAAACTCACAAAGCACGAAAAAGGACAGCTGTCACTTGCAGTTTAGATTAGCTCTCAGTACACACATATGCATCACCACCTCACGGCACTATCTCACACAACATTACAGGAGGGCACATACACTTTCATAACACTTGCAAATGAAAGCTGTTTATTGCGGGACACATTCAGTTCCGGCGCTGGCATAAATAGCTAAGTTTAATTAACTAAGGGAAGACAGACACAATACCGTTGACTCCTGATTTACTTGGAGATATTCGCAGATTCCAGACCGCAGCCGACGCGCTGGAGAAATGTATTTATACCGAACGATAATTTGTTTTAGAACTAGGTTTATTGTAATAGAGCTTGCAAATAATTTCTACAATTAGATTTAATTACTTATTCTAAACTTAATTTATAAAAAAAATATCTTAATGTATTTCCGGGCAAATATACGAAACTATCGAACTGTTTTAAAAAAAATCACATTATGTAACTTTGTACAACTCAAAGTATAGACAATAATAAATTTTAATTCGATTAATGTGCTAGATTGTCCGCTAGATAGAGATAGACACAAACTTTTGAGCAAAAACTTTGTATCTATCTTTTGTAAATTCATTTCAAAATGTACTAAATTAATAAATTAAAATTAAATTGTTGCTCCTAACCACTATTTACTTAAAGCTCACGTACTGTATCATAGTGTAAAGTACATAAGTGTTATATTAAGTTCGTCAGATTATCGGATGTAGTCAGAGGTGCGCCTCAAATTTTCGAATGCACCGAAGTATGGTCGAGCTGCCAAACTCTAATCGGTCTCGGTAATCACAATACGATATTGTTTCAGAGATATTGCTGAAAGAGGAGCTATTTCATACCTACGTGCTACATCTAAGCCGCTGTAATAATTATACCTGAAAAGGTAAACTGTACAAAGAAAGGTTTTACGTTTATAAAACGAGATGAATATTAAACTTCATATATATTTACGATGTGATATTTCAAGAATGAGAATTTTAAACAAAACATTATTACTAGATGTAATGCTGGAAAAAGTCTGTCTCAATTGTGGTTATTTAAAATATGCAGCCATTTTAATTCAGTAACGTCTGGAATCCTTATCTCGAAAGCCGGCGAGTGCGAAATTTCTGGTGTGCCAGTTGTTTGTTGGTGCCAGTGATCGATTACCATTAGATGACTCGATTTCTCGTTAGTCCTTTCCTCTATAAAAGGATAGGTAAGAGAAATTATAATAAATAAATTAGTTAGGGAAATTGACATATTATTACAAAAAATACTAGATTCTAAAAGAATTTAGCTACAAGCACAATCCTAAATCGAGAAATTCAACAGTGATCATTGATGCAGCTCGTGACATTTTACCAACGCGGATGTGCTGGAGGTTATAGAAGAACAATCACAAGTGCTGACCGAGCAATCATCTCCCGGAAGTTAATGGCATGATTTTTTTTTTTTGCGAGTATCTAAAGAGGTCATTGTCATTGTGGTGCTCCGACTGCGTTGTGCGGGAGGACCCGGGGGGGACCACACGCTCTCACGACGCCGCCGGGACATGGCCGCTGTGTCGCCAGAAGTCTCGGACTCTTCACTAAGCCCTAACGGTAAAAGGAATGTACTTCTTTTAACTGCAACTGTCTTTATAGTAAAAAGATATCGATATGAATATCATCAGTTAACCATTTTAGCAGTTTCAACCCGAATGCAAGGAGGACATTTTTTTCTTTATAGACGATATTTTTGTTTATACGTGCGATTTTTATGTTTCTTCTATGTTCGGGATTTTCCCGGGTGAGGTACCTTCAGATTCGTCTCGATAACAGCAAATGTCATAAAAATATTTTCTACTAACTGTTATCCGCGGCTTCGTATGCGTGGTTTTTCGCGATGCCCACGGCATTCTTCCTTACTATCTCCGTACTAAATATTACATCGATCCGTCGATCTGATTTGACGTGAAATAAGGACAAAGAAACAAACAAACATTTTCACATTTATAATATTAATATGGATGTAGTAAAATATATTTAAGCAGGCGGCATTTTTTGTAATCTAATGCTAAGTTATTATTCAATACATTGTTGTAACTCGCGACATTACTCGTTTATATCGGCACCGATATCGTCGCGTGGGGTGTAACGTTCAGTAATATGTACAGCTGGGTGAGCTCTGTAACAATTCTAAAACCATAAGTTTAAGTCTGTTAGCTTTTACAATCATTTCAACTATCTTTAATAATATTAACCTCGATGTTGCTTAATGTGTCCTGTAGTTCCAGAGCACCTCAATACGGTACCTGAGATTGTCGTTGCTATTCGAGTCCCATACACCCATCGGAGTCCTTTTAGGATTTGGTGACAATGCGTGAGTGTGATTTTCCCCTAAACACTGTAATAAAAAAGTATTGCTAAAGTGTCTACATGTAATCGTCTACCCCTACCTTTCTCCACTTCTAAATAGAAACTTATAGATTGTAGATTCTTCTACAACCTCTCACTCTAGCTAATGAACTTGTCATTACTTAGAGAGAGGTTGTGGACAATTGAGAATGACCAAACCAGAACCTGTATGCGGATGTTTATGATCGCACCGACGACTACCGCGTCCCGTAACGTTCCCGCTCACGAACAACATTGTAACAGTTTTGTTCCGGCGGTTGCTCGGAATCATTGTTTCACAATGAAGACGCATGGCCGCTGCCCGACCCCGTGCAGTGACACGGGTAAACCCTTTTTCTTCATAACAACGAACACTTTTCGTAATATTTCACATTTAAAAGCAATATCATATTTTTTCCTCCAAGCGTCATATTCGTGTATTGTTACATTAACATTCTCGTCGCACCCTTGTTGTTATTTTGCGGCGCCTGCGAACGATTTTGTGGCAGTTGAGTAAATTGGGAATGAATAAAAAAATAAAAATATTACACCCTTGTTACAAGTCTGTCGTGTGTTTTCGAATAAGGGACATATTATGGATGCGTAGTTCACTAATATACAGCCACAATTTTTATAGTGTACACGGAACTGTAGATTAGTTACATGTTTCGAAACCGGATAGCATTTCCTAAGGGAAACTGTAATCAAAAAAGTTCTGATTTATAGCGAACTAGTAAAGGACATCGGCGGTCACGACTTTTTGTTTAGAACGCCAACCAAATGTCATGTGATCAAAAACTGACTGACTGGACATTTGTCCTTATTGTAAAAAATAACTGTGCGTGTCACCTGCTCCACATCTAGAGTTTACTACATAATTGTGTTGAAGCGTTACCTTTGACATTACATTATTACTCCATTTTAAAACTTTCTATAAGGAGAAACGAGTAATCGAAGCCTTCAACTTTCAAGTCACTGTCTAGCTGTCAATAAATAAACACGCAATGTTGTACAGGTGCGTTGCTCTTATCTATTTCTTTCCTCTAATAGGTTACTGGGCTAATACATTCAATTTCGATACAGTCGCAAAATGGGATCAATATCGCACTTGCGGCTGTACCGTGTGGTCACCAGGTACATCCCCGGTGGTGCCAGCTCAACGTCGCGTAGCACTTTTGTCCAATTTTTATATTTTCAATATATCTTTCTGAGAAATCACAATTCCAATATTACGTGATCCATCAGTAAAACTATAAAGTAATGCAAAAAATAGAGCCAAGTTCTCGACTGAAGCTTGTTGATAATCCACCACTCACAATGTACGTCATAAATCAATATCAAAGTGCTCACATCCAATTTGATGAGACGAAGGTCGCGGAATCACTCCGGCCGATTGCCTCTCAGGCGTGACAGTTATATACTGACCCTTGAGATAAACGTTAAATATAGACGAGCGCCCATTCTAAACTGTGGAAGCCGTTGGAGCGAACTTGCTTAACTGCCTTGGTAAATGTGTGGACCCCAATCACTTGTTGGCTAACCACTTTTGTGTATTTTCACATTTTCTTAACTCGATTATACATTATCAATTGAAATATAATATATTCCTGATTTATTTATTTTTTATACTTATTAAATATCTTAAACTTTTATTTCGATTGGTATTTATTTTCAAATTGCAAACTGAGTTGATCTCTAAGAAAACGTTTCATGTTTTTAGCGACTTCAAATAAGTTTATCAATGTCTCTGTATTTTAAAAACAAACTGACTTCAGTATATCGGTCGGTTTTCATTGCATCGGGAACCAAAAAACCTTAAATCATTTCATTTCGATATAATTATAGTCATCAAGATATTGAAAAAGAAATCTTGAAATGGGTACCAACACCAACAAGCCTCACTGGTCATGAGCTGATAATATACCGAAGCAATCGGGGTTGGGTGTAGGTGTAGGTGAGTCTATTCCCATTGCCGATCAAATCCAGTGCCAAGCCTATAACAAAATTATATTCGGGGCATTTGATTTTGATCACTTTGAATAAATATGTCACAGTCACATCGCCGTTTCAGGCCATTTATATTTTCCATTACAGCGGAGCTCGAAGCAATTACTACTTTGGCTTCGTGCTCTGTCGTTATATTATACTCCGCATGTATTATAGAATAAATCGCAAACGGCTAAAAAGTTAAAAGAAAAGAGCTTATGCTTTCCTCAAAGGTCGGCAACGCATCAGTTAGACCTCTGGTCTTACGGATGTCTGTGGGCGTTGCTGATTATTTTACATCAGGTGACCCAACTGCTCGTTTGCCTCTTATGCTATAAAAAAAAAGTTGGCTTACAAAAAGCTGTCATTGGTACTTCTATATATTCTTCTATATATTCGTATACTACTGTCATTGGTATTGGACTTTATGAATATTTTTTGAAATCTAAATCTTCTTTCTAATCCTGAATCTGAAAAAATGAATATCTAAATCACTTTATTTTAAGCATTTCAGTGGTGCGTCGCATTGACGTCGGTAGTATTTTTTCTTTAAAAATAATAGTGCATGTATTTTCCAATGCCTTAGGTAACCTAAGTATAGGTATTACTTTTGATCGATTATGTATGAAACTAATTATTAAATACATTATTTAATTATGAGTGAGTATAAGAGATCAGAAATAAAATAAAAAGTATTTTCAGCAACCGACGAATTGCACATTTTTTCAGGTTTTTATAGCGCTTAAGCTCTACAAAATTTTCAATTTTCAAGCGTCAGCCTACAGCAGTAGCGTTTATTAAAATCGAATAGCGGTCAGAAAAGCATTTTACTTGCACGTTTCATTTTTAATTCTGCTTCATTTTCATATTAACAGCAATATTAGAAATATTCCACGTTCTCTGAAAAATTTGACTGTATATTAGAGATATATATCACAGATAGATTATACTATCAGATTTTCATTTCTCAGTTAGTTACCTGCTCTGTATCTAACCTGCTGCGTAGTCATTGATTACGTAATTAAATAGTAATCTACCTCTATGCTCAAAAACAAAAAACTCGACTACCAGAAATACACTCTATTGCCTTAATGCCGTATTCCGATGGGACGGCAGTCCGACACGACCGGAGAGAAATCAGGCGCAGGACGGACAGCTTGACGTGTTCTCCGAGACACGGGGGTGTAAACTACCTGACTCCGGACTGTTTTTAGAAATTGAAAAATCCTAATAACAATGTTTGGCCCGACCCGGGATTCGAACCCAGGACCAGGACTGTGCAACACAGGATCACGAGGCAGTCGTAGCAGTAGAAGCATGACAATATAATCATGGGGCCTCAATTTCAGTCAACGGATGCCCGCCGACTGCTGATGATGAGATGCAATATTTAAATCGCTTAAATCATTTGATTCGCGGCGCATAGTGCACCGCGCCTGAGCCGCGCCGTCGCAACTTTTATTGGAAAACTTCTCCGAATTTACATTGGCCGAACATTATTAAAAACGCTTGTAAAAGTTTAAAAGGCGCCCGAACTTGCTCCTGAATATATTTTCGCAGCGCCGGCACTAATTTTTATTGTTCTAGGTGCAACTTATAATGAAATGTATGGCCGCGATAAATTCAGAGCAAGTTCTGCGATAGCTGCGCCTATTGCGCGTTACAACTTGAGACCAAGAAGAGAACTTCTTATTAACTTTGAATATCTGATAGTAAATGTTGGAATTAATTTCTACTTTTAATTATTCTGTTGAAGTGTTCAGAAGTTTATTTAATTCTTGATATCACCTGCAGTCAAGCGCGTCCTTGCATTCAGTAGCCATTAATTGTTGATTTTATTTTTTTATATAATAATTAGTTATCTTTTTAAAGTATAAGACAAATGAGCTGTTTGATCATGTAGACGACAGACGACGTCTACAAACATCAGCATATTATAAGTTAGCAAACATCTGTCACCTTCATCTCGGGGAAACGGACGAATATACCGAATACCGAAGTTTGTTTTCACGCACATAATTCTGTAGTCAGTGTCAAAGAGACTTTTGACCGTTAAACCGTTACGCTGCTGTTACTCTTAATTTTCACTATCCTTACGATTTTCCTCCTCACATTTTTCATACTCCAAAAAAATAAGCTAATATGGGTGGGGCTGAGGGCATTATTATGAATGTGATAATGATAAGAGTCGTAATACTGCTAATTAAAATAAGGTCCCATTTAAAGACGAAACGAACTAAATTTAAAACGAAACAGTATGTCGTGTTTATTTAAAAATAGTAAACGACTTTGTGCATAGACGATGTGAAGTAATTTCCATATTCCCGGCGCCGGCAACATCGCCTGAGCTCTTTTGCTTTTAAAATATTTTAGATATTATTTAACGTTATAATATTATGTAGTACACAGAATCTCTGAGGGGAACAAATATTTACCTCCTCTCGAGGCAATAGAGATATTATACTTTATATTATAATTCTGCTCATTTTTAACCGACCTGGCTGCATTGTTCAGGACTCTCGCAAGGCATTATGGACCTGAATTATTAAGAACTACGTATCCTTGCATCGCTAGGTCAGGTTCAGTCCTTAAATATAATATAATAATTATGTACCTAAATCATAAAATTGAAGTTTTTTTATTTATTTGATATTTGACTACCCTAAACTCATCATACAATCTATTCGGATTTTAAATATTATTTCGGTTTTAGAGTAGTCTATTTGTTGAGGAAGATAAAATACTCTATACCAACATGAGCCGATCCGATCATTAGAAGTTGAGTGTTACTCGGGTGAAATCGTAGGCTGCGGACTGTCTAATAGTAAAGTACTTCAGTTTAAAAAACATAAGATGTAAATAAAGCGAGCGTTATATGAAGGACGATATTGATAACTTACTACCAGACTGTTGTTTTAAATTCAATTTATCAATGTACACTTTCTTATGAGCGTCGGGGATAAAAATACCACACGCGAGTCCCGGGAACTGACAAGCAAAAGTGTTGTCATAATTCAAACGCGAAACAGGAAAATGGTTATACACAAGCGCGTTAGGCTGTGGCAGGCTACACGCCAACAGCGATGTCTATTACATCGAGAATTTCTTTAACCGTAAACAAATTTATTCGGTGAGAGACAGCTTTGACAGATAAAACTTTTTTTTTTTTTTAGATATAATCTACGCTGAGGACTGAAGGTCAGTGCAGCTTCATGGATATGAGAGGCGAGCGTGAACTCAAGCCTCTGTATTTGTGGTCGATAGGGGGACAGACCCCCCCTTCTTTCCCAGACTAATGGGAGAAGGCAAACCGGACTATTGCGATTAATAGGTTATGCTATTATTATCGTGGCCGAGAGATAAAACTATAATTTAATATTGTATGACGCAGTAGGCATAGGTACAGGTGACCTGTAGTAACTAACAATAATATAACACAGATAATATGTATAGGTTTAAAAATCTCATAATATTACGGTGTTTGTGGTTAAACTTCATGAAAACGGTTCAACAGATTTTTATCAAAACTAAGTTTAAAAATTATAACTACAATTATTGGATGTTTTCCATTTTTATACATAACGTGTAGTCGAGCAAATTGAAGTTTATAGTGACTATCGATAGTCTTTTAAATTTAAAAAACGGGAGGGCAGGCACATGCGTTACCCTTCAATACTCTATACTTAAGTCCATCTTCAACGACACGAACGGTTTAGTTATCAACACCGATATTAAACGTCTGTCCGATTCTAAACACTGTATACGCCGGTGGTCCAAAATCGTCCTTTTCTTACACTTGCAACAGTAATACATAACACAAAGTGTGAACGTGTGTACAACTCCAATTTTGCGTTTACAAGTCATTTTAAACTAATGCAAGAAATGACATATCATAGTTAATTTAAGTATCTCCATATGCTTAAATAAACTATATTATGTCCTTTTTTCTACAAAGAAAAACTCGGAGCCTTTTGAACACTGAGACATTCGCAAAATTTCTATGCTGGTGCGTTGTCCTCCTATCTTCCTACTTTCTATAGGCCACGAGCTACCCCGGTCTCCCCAATTCTGCAGAAATAAACGGAACAGCCGATACTTAAACGCAGCAATGGCTTCAGATTATTTTTTTCACATCGTGGCGTAGAGACATCTGATATGTTACAATACCAATAGTTAATATATCATTGAAGACATGGTTAGCCACTAAAAACATTTAATTTTATAGAAATTGTATAATAACAAGTAATAACGTCTAAATTTTAACCACCATAACAAAATATCTTAGTCTTTTAACTACACCAGGTCACGTATAGTAAATAGTACTGCATAAACTCGGTTCAATGTTGTTTTAA
>LUGF01053251.1:230412-250154 GCA_001625245.1 Calycopis cecrops
GTAAACAAGCATGTTTCGCCAGGGTTGCGGGTTCGAATCCCTCCCAGGTCATGGGGTCATGGATGTTTATCCATATATTATTTATTTTTCAATAATAAAAAATCTCAATTTTTTTTTAATTTATGAAATGTGTCATATAAATATTTTCGTTGCCTAGTACCCGTAGCACGGTACTTAGCCAACCCGTACGATACTTCTCACGGGCCGAGGCTAACGTGGCGTGTAAAATCCACATATATTAGGTATTATGAACGACGGCAAATGACCGACAGCCTTTGTATAGCAATTCATTTGTATGACTTATTGTTGATAACAATAGATTAAAAATGCTTGTTCTGGCACGCATCCTGCGATGAAATGGCACGTGTCGTTGAGAGCGAGATCGTCTACCTCGACAGCCCTGTACTGGTACTGGTGCAGTTCCTCACAATCGCCACCCGCTTGTGACTTACAGTGCAGTATGTTATTCGGCTCCCGTCGTCGCGGCAAGTTTTATTGTAAGTTGCGAGCAAGTCAATTGCGCCCGGAAACTGTAACGCATAATACACTTACGTGTGCAGCCGGTTGAAGCGCGTGTTGACTCCTACCAACTAATTAATGAGTTTGCGAATGAACCACATCGTTTAAATTCGTAATATTTTATTTGCTTTTTTTCCAACAAAATGAAGGCGGACGCAAATGAATGCGATTTTTTGATTCGAAACAGATTGCTTACAGGCTGGTTTCATATTAATTTGAAGCGTTATTCTGCTTAAATATGGACGATAATAGGAATTGATTTTTAAACCTGTGATTCCTACCTCTTACCTGATTCTACCCCGTGCTACTACTACTACTACTACTACTACTACTACTACCGATACTTTTTGTTGAAGACATAATATTCCGGTTATATTTTGTTCTTTACAAATTAATTATATACAGAAAAGAACTTCATCCGAGACACGAGTAAGAAATGAAACGGTGAAGCTCGAGAAAATAGCGATATTATATTTTTGTAACAAAACACATTTTTTACATATTATATCGAAATCGACTCTAATTAAAGGAAGGTCCCTTTTTTTAAATGTTTACAAATGCTACATACACATCGCTTAGCAACAGATTCATTCATTCGTTCACGCATTCAATCACTTGAGACTAGCATCGCATAAATTCAGAGAGAAATCGTTCGCAGAACCAGCTGCTCTCCGAAGGTGTAACATCGTTAACTTCTTGCCTCTCGACTGTGAAGGAACCTTACGGTCTACATTTACATGCTTGTAATATGCACAAAACTTTTTAGTACACCTAATTTGAAGACCGGCTGACGCAGTGGTACAGAGCTCGGATAAACGAAACATGTCGCACCAGGAGTCGCGGCTTCGAATACCGTCGAAGTCATGGATGTTTATCTATTTAATACATTATTATGTATTTCTATAATAAAAATCTTTAATATATTTATGTACGCAGTCTGGGTAAAAACAATGTTTTCACCGCCCGGGGGGATGTTTACGCACCTCCTTTGTTAGTTACTGCTTAGTTTTGTATCACCGCCTCCTTGGTATTTTTGACAATATACATTCTGACAACCACGGAAGCAACACGGTTTTTATTTTACTCCCGAAATCCAATAAATAGTTCTAAAGATGGTCCTTCGAGCCGGATATCTGTTGTTTAGTACCCGTAACACAAGTAGCATAGTGTGTAAAAGTCCACAGATATTATTATTAAAATGTGGCGTTAAGAAATTTCGCTTAAGGTCGAGCTTCAAATGATAAAAATGATCCGGTTTTTTCTTCAACAATTTGTTGCGGTGTTCACTAATAAATTAATCTGTCCATCACTGTAACGCGGGTAAATTCATGACCGCCATTTTTATACAACAATACATTCACCTTTTGTAGTTTTAAGTGCTTCACGCGAGCGCCGGGCTGTGGGATACTGGAAATTGATTTTATACGATCATGAAAACAACGAATAAATATAACTTTTATATATTTTTGTATTCGGAATTTCTAGAAAATGAGTATCTATCTTAGCAATAGAATTATATTATATAATTATATCTAGCGTGACTAAGTGTCCGACTTAGAGACCAAATTATGCAAAGTCGAAACTACAGGACACAAGTTAAATTGAGAATGCATTTTCTTTGGATATTTTTTCAAATTCATTTCTTTGAAAATTTGTACGAAAGAGTGGAAACTTATGTATACGAAATGGCGGTGCGCTGTTAACATTTTATATCGTTGCTGTATTATATACATTTTTTTTATTGGCGACAAGAAATGATATGACACGGTTGTAGAATAGCGGTGTCTTAAGTTTACGCAAATATTACTCGATACAATTAAACAACTTTAACCGATTTTATAGAGGTTTATATAACATTACTGAACAGTTCCGTGACCATGGTTGCTGTAAAGCTTCTGAAACTTCCAGCTTGTATAATCATTAAATAAATGGAGATAAAATCCGTTAAAATTGTTTTATATTCATGGTTGTAGAATTTTATGTGATTTGTTAGGTCTTGAACATACCGTAAAATAGGGTCTCTAGTATGGGTAGAGGTGGCCAGTAAGTTAATCTTGTATCCTATTATAAACAATCCTCCTAATAATATAAATGTGAAAGTTAGCGTATTGAAGAAGCTTGATACAAAAAGTACTCAACTTATTTTATCCAATTTAACACAGACAGACATTCAACCTAAGCTTAAACCTTTTAACGCGAAAAAAATAATGGTTACCTTTGATTGATTTTACGCAGGTAAAACCGAAGAGCACAGCTAGTCTATCAACGTGTACAGATAATGTAATCATAAAGAATTGCTCTTTTACTATAATGTTGTTGTTATTTTGAGCTCGTGGCGATCAGAGGCAGCGCGTGTGGACATCCTCATGAATATTAATGGCGGTAAGTACAATGCCCTGCTATTGTGAAAACAATTTTAATCTCACTATAAATGGACCGAATACTTCTGCACGTTTGTTATATGCGTGTACTAGTAGCACCTCACGGTTTCCACCGCATAACCTGGGTACTTCTGGTTTAAATTGTGTCTATGGATCTCGATATATGATACCAGATACCAGTCAAAGAATTTTAAAAATTTGACTACTAAAACAAACTGTAGTCAGTTTTTATAGTATGTCCCCCCCAAACGGGCAGTTGTGAGTTATTTTTATGATAGTAGTCAGTAAAAAGCTACCGATTCCTCTAGACACCGCATCGGGGCTATACAGATGCGTAACCCTCTTTCCTTCCCCCACTTCCACGGGGCCGGCTACTGACACTCCGCGTCGTGTAAGCGAGTTGTACCTCCCCTGTCGTGACGGCCCAGTACAGCTGCGATATGGCGTGTCACTTCCTCTTACTAAAGCTTTATAATATGAATATTATAATTATAAATTTATAATTTCTTACCCTTCAAAGTCCTACAGGCCGTAACTCAAACGCGGTACGTTGGAGTGAATACGAGTACCTACCTATAACGTTATGATCTAGATTTACCTCGTTTAGTCGTGTCGACTCAGTTTAGATAAAGTATTATTTTCTCTATAATCAGGGTAAAGAGGAGCACTGGATCACGTTTGGTCAGAATAGAAAGTACCTTTTTTTTCTTTTTTATAGTGTAAGGGCTAAGAAGCATTCGGGGCTATTTTCACGACTACCGAAACACATAGACATACGCATATAGGTTATACAGATGCGTTGCCCTCCTTCCTCCCATTCCTCCAGAGGCCACCGGCTACTAACACACCGCACAAAACGCGACAGTACAGTTGTCACTTTACGCCGGTTTTGTGTAAGTTTATTTATCTTAGATTTAAAAAGCCCCAGAAAGTACGTGTAGGAAGACGTGATTCTGATAGAGAATGACGCAAGTTCGACTCAAATCTTTTAGTACCTATGCAAGGAACATCAACAGTGGGTTCATAGATCTGAAGTGCTATTATTATAGTAAGTAGAATGTTTAGACGTAAGTGTATAAGAGTGTAAAGTTAATTAGTGCGATAACTTCGTCATAAGTGGCACCGGCTCTACACCTGCACAAATTTCCCGGAGGGCAAATAAATTTCATCCAGAATATGGGAGAGAGAAGCTAAACTTATTCCGAATACAGTTTTTCATAAAAGTTTTTAATTATTTTTCTTATTTTTTTTTAATCATTAATTATATAGACAGATAGATAGTAAGAATTAGATACTTTTTTACTACATTATATTAAGTTTTTTTTTGTAGTTTGAGGGGACAAAGGAGCAGTTGGAGCCCTTGATGACTAAGTACCACATGGTCAGCCGCTTGCTGTTTATGCTGATGCGTTGGCCTCCTCACCTTACGTTCTCACCAAAGGGCAACCGGCTACTCACAAACCGCACGATACTGTAGGACCTTGTGTAGTGGTTATTATATGACTTCAGTTATATTATGTTGATGGGTGTATGTTCAAGGAAAAGTCATTATATGAAGTTCGTATTTATTGCTTAATTCACTGATAACTTATAGGTACTTAATACTTGGTTAATTGGTAGTGCTGGTTAAAAAGTTGGTTGCCGACTGAGGAATCATTGGACGATTCTCACGTCATAAGCCAAGCGTCCCTGACGCGGCATTTATTCACATGTGTGTGTGTCCCCTACAATACGCGACAGCTTAACTATCAGTTTACGCCACTATCACGTTAGCGAGCAAGTAAGCGAAAAGCAGAAAAATGCAACCGCAATCTCAATTCAAGGATGAAGATGATGAAGAAGGTGAACCTAAGGGTAAGAAAGCGAAAATGTCAAACAATGCTAAAGGAAAGCAACCGTCACCCAAGAAGAATGCCAAGAAGTGAACATCCGCCTTCATTTTGCACGAGCTCTGTCGTTTGCCCCCCGAGCTGCAAAACCGTTGCAAGTCCTACGGCCAATAGAGCTTCAAAGACTGACTATTTTCATTCACTCTCATAGGTAATCTGATTACCGTTTAAATTATTTTTTCGTGACATAAACGTTAAGTCAACAGAATGTTGTGGTGTGTGATGGGGGCGAAGCGCCAGGGCTCCGGCACGTTTCTTAGGTATAACTACATAGTGTGGTAATTCAGTCTAGGTTAGTGTTGTATTCGAGAGTGACTGGAATGTGGATGCGTGTATGTCGGTGTATGTTCTTATTGGTCATGAAATATCTACTATTAATTGAATCCAACTTGGTGATATCCGCCGAGTTGTAAAGATCGAGTGTGATTTCTTAATTTTTTTTTTACTCAAGTTTCCATTCCTTACTGTGGTAAATAGCATTATGGATGTCAAATAATTAAGCCATTCATTTGTGCAGATATATTTTTAAGTTAAGATGTAAGCATAATCAGTGTAAGATTAGACATGTTTTGTAATAAATTATCTGCATTTCAACATGTTTGCTAACGATTTCTCATTTCAGAATGAAAACTATTATAGTTTGTACATATACATATAAAACATAAGGACGGTAATAATAAAACATTTCTAAATAGGCTCGCGTGTCCGCTTACCAGATGTGATAGCGATGTGAAAACAATTGTTGTTTGTAAAAACACATAAAGGGTAGAGAAATCCTGGGATAAAGAGATCCAGACCCACCCTCCGTTTATTACTGTCTGATCCTTGGCCTAAGACAATATTATTTATGCATGGATGATAAGGTGAAATTATGGAAGGAAAAATTTCCTGCGTAAGCTTCAGTAAGGTGACTGGGTGGAAGGGAGTTTGTAGTATATTTTGTATTCTCCAGGTACATTAGTGAGTTGAGTCAAGTCTGATGCGCTGTTATTGGTTCTGTATATTTGCCAGTGATTTTATTTATTTAACTCAAAATAGAACGCGGCTCATGTAGGTCGTCTCATATACTGTATATCATGAGGAAAATAAAGAGAAATGATGTTATCCAAATAAAACTAATTTATTATGTTATTCAAAAAAATAAATTACTTTTCATATATTGCCTTCGTAGGTATATTATGTATGTTATACGCAAATGTTTATTATCTTTAAACAAATTATCACATTTATATGTATATTGACTCGCACGAGTCCATATATGCCTCATTAATATTAATAATGTATTAACATTAAGTGACATTAATATTAATAATTTAGGGCTTTCTCGTGAGGCTCACTGAGTTTCTTTTGCCGGTTCTTCTCAAGACAAGGCTATGGCTGAACCGGTGGTACCTAGTTATAATTATTGTTGACATTCAAAAAGTGACTTGTACAATTTTATTTTGCATAAAATCGTTTTTCAATTTCTTATTTTTTTTGGTAAAAATTAATAAGTAATACGTTAGTTGCATCGAAATAGAAATATTATGACTGGGGAGCATTTAGCTTCAAGATACAGATAAAGACAAAAGACATGATGATGATAAGGGAAAATTAAAACGAAAAAATGACAAATTAAGTACATAGTGTAGCAATAACTGTAAAAAACTGTGTTATGTAGTAACAGGCATAGCAGAGAACTGGACCGACACGACCGAGGCGGCTCCACTTGTTCACACAATACCGATGTAGAGAGACAATTTCATCGCATTTCGTGCAGATGAGAGTAACGCTATTCATCATCAGCCGGACAAGGTCCACTATTGCACACAGGCCTCCCTATAGAGCGCCAAAGGTCACGGTTTAGATCCATTTGCATCTAGCTACTCCCCGCCATCTTAGCCATGTCACCAGTCTACCAAATTGAGGCAGTAATGCTATAAGTAGTAGCAGTAACGCTATTGATTATGCTGAATTCTGCTGTGGAAAAAAGGAGGACAAGGCATCTGCGGAACAATCATATCCACGGGTGGCGGCAGTCATAATTTTATTAATACTATAAAAACGAGTAGTAACATAAAATTACACCCAAGTTTAGCGTTTCCCTCCACGCACGAGGAACGCCAAAAAAATGTCAAGTATAAAAAGAATTTTGCTCACAATGAAAATTTCATTTTCGCGCGGCATTACAAAAATACGTTCCAATTTCTAAACAATTACTTGTGCGGCGACAGTCTAACCAACAAATTAAACTGGAGGAGGCGTCTCATCCGCGGGATTATCGCAGTAAGCCCAGACGGGCGACAGGTGAAATATTATTCATCGGAAGGGGACTGATTCAGTTTTAAGCCTCAATTTTGGTACAAAAACATTTACATTCCCATTGATGATAATATTATTTCGAATGGAAACTGTACGTTCCGATGCACGTTAATTTTTATGGCGTGGCATATGTTTCGGTTTACATTGTGTTATTTAAATTATTATTAAACATTACAGGTTAATCTTGATCGATATGAATTGTAGAACGTTTTTTACTATAATATATTACTATACTGGTCGACCAATGCCACATGACTACAGTCTAGGGGCACGGCAGTGCCCCCGCCAAGACGAGCCAAGAACAAGGGTCGTTGTTTTGACGGACGGCTTCGCCGTTTCGCTACCGTCGTGGAGGTGATGCGAATATTTAGATTCTGAAGTAATTAACAACACAGCCAAGCCATACATTGTTACCGATATGTAGAATTTGAGAAATTAGGGCCGGTAGAGTTAGTTCGTGTAGATTCAGAAGCTTGGCTCTACATGAGATCTGATACCTTTTTCACAGGGCAAACCTTATGTGGTTGTCTTGGAAACATTTTACAAGAAATATTTTTTGGTTAAAACAAAGGTAACATTATTTTAAAACTTAGAGTAATAAATATCAAATTAATACATGTTATGAAGACCAGCATTACTTTATAACTTTTTTTATTTCAAATAAATATCATGTACCCTTGGTGTGAGATTCTAATCCTGAAACAAATTCTCTCGAAATAAAATTCATCTGTGTGAAGCTGCGGAGAGCAACTCATAATTAATAAATAAGGAACTTTCCATTACAGCAACATCTCGAGTCCTCAATAATCGCGCTGCATTTAATCGCGCAGGCGGAGACAAAGGCGAGGAGCCCGCAAACAACAGAACAAGAGACGGGCACAATCGCGATCCGCCAACTCATCAAACACTAGAACTTGCGTTCCAACATTTGTCTATCGATTCCGAACAAATCAATTGTGAAACTGAGTTGGAACGCAGATACGGTAAGGGCGGGGTACACAGGTTCATAATTAAAGTTCCTGTTAGCCTAAAAGAACTGGTATTCAACAATCAAAAAAATCTACATTGTAACTTTTTTTTTTTATGATATAGGAGGGCTAACGAGCAGCCGAAGCCATTTTCATGACTACCGACGCCCACAAACATCCGCATAGAGGCTTTACAGATGCGCTGCCTTCCTTTCTCCTCCCACCTCCATGGGCCACCGGCTACTTACACACCGCACGAAACGCGACAGCACAGCTGTCACTTTACGCCAGTCTCGTGTAAGCGAGAGGTACCTACCCGGTCGTGCCGGCCCAATTCGACTGCATGCAAGCATGCAGTGTGGCACTACCTCTTACCTCTTAACTATAACATTTTATAGTCTATGAGGACATCCGTGTTACCTTTCCATGACTACCGACAGCCAGACGCATCCGTATAATTGTTACACAGGCTTGATATTCCCCTTCCCTCTTTCACTCCAATGGGTCCAATAGTAACACGAAATGCGAAAGCATAGTTTTTACTTTGCGGTGCTATTATTGGATTAATCATATTTTATTACGAGATTGAAATAGTACCGATACTAACACTAGTGTGCTAGTTAAAGATAGAATAATCAGTTTTCGAACGGAGTTGCATATCGGACATATTTGTTTTTTTATACCATAATTGCATACATTAATATTTAGCTGTACTTTAAAATAAAGTGAAGGCTACTTACGGGGTGACCTGGTATGACCTTCCCATATGTGAGAATTTTCTACCTTTTTTATCGCACGTTCTTAAATAAATCCATTGAACAAAGTTATTGGCCATCGAACAGCTGTTCGTGTGAAACCTTCCTTAGTTCTTAATTTATTTCTGTAACTCGCTAACTTTTACGTGTTCCTGGTATTATATGAGAAGGCTTTACTTTTTGATTCTTTACCTGGTATGTGCCTTCAAGTTCTCCATAAAATTCGATATTATGTATTACCAACACGTAACTGGAGTTTACTCTATATGAACAAACACGATTTAAAGCGAAGGCTGAAGACGAGAAGTTTGAGACGTAAGCGCTTTAAAACGTTTAAATCGTTAGGCGTTTAAACGTATGAGAAAATAGTAGTTTATGCAACTGTCGTATAATGAAGGGTATTAAAACCCGAGTGTGAGTTTTTGAAACGAGCGAACGAGAGTTTCAAAATAGTTTTTTATAATTTTTTTTTATGATATAGAAGGGCAAACGAGCAGCCGGAGCCATTTTCATGTCTACCGACGCCCACAAACATCCGCACAGAGGCTATACAGATGCGCTGCCCTCCTTTCTCCTCGTTCGCTCGTTTCAAAAACTCACACTCGAGTTTTAATACTCTCATTATACGACAGTTGCATAAACTACTATTAAAAAACTTAAAAGAAAATTTATTAACAAAAAGTACGGGCCCATTGAATTTAGAAATATTATATAATATGTAGTTGTTATGAAATGAAGCTTAGCTTGGAGTAGCTTTTTCTATAAGATGTGGCTGGATTTTTTTCAATCGGAACTTTTAAAACCGACGCCCACAGTTTTCACCACAATTTTTACATAGGTATGATTCCCTCCTTATCTCATACTTATCAATGGGCCAGCGGACACTCTCAAACCACATACCTGTGTCTTTGTTTGCCGGCATCATCTTGCTCACGCGATCTCACCTCACATCATGTCATCTACATTATCGTGCAGTGTGTGGCCTATGTGGAGAAGGAATGAAGAACACATCTACATAATAATTATGCAGCTATAGTAGTAATCAAAAGATTCCAATGACCTCAAAGGCTTGTTTTCCCCCTTGTACAATAAAAACACAGCACACACAGATAATATCCTAAATCAACAGGTATTACGGCAATGGAGTCCCGTGTCACCGTTAATATACTTCTTGATTTACATCTCAATATTAAAATGCGAAAGTAAATGTGTTAGGTTTTTACGCTAAAACCGGTGGAGCAATTTACATGATTTAGTTCCTGCAGGGTAAGCCCTGGAGGAGGGCGTTGGCGTGCTGGCAGGTACCCAGCGCTCCCACGATACAGTTGCGTTTCTTGTAATTTGTAAATATGCGGTGATACATTTTGAAGAATGGGGTGAAAGATGGCAATGCATCTGCATAGCGGATATTAATAGACGCCATTAGTTTGATTCTTTTACTCGTTTGTCCTCCTCTGCTATAAAGTATGCGCTGTCTGGGGAGGGGTATGTCCAGCAGGTTAGTAGTGCTTTTTATATATTGGAGAAAAATAAACAGTTAAGGTAATTTGTTGACCAGCGCCATGTTAGCTTAATTATTATGCATCGGAGGACACGAAGGCAGGGATACTCCCCCTCTTCAATGGGCCACCAGAAACTATCAAGGCGCAAGGGATGCTACAGAATAGCTGTAACTATGTGATACCCAGGTTATGCTAATTCGATTGTAACACAACATGACACTACCACTTACTAAAATAAAAGTCTGCTACAAGAAATTTTGCTAGCCCAAGCCTGAAACAAATGTAGATCCGTGTTTGTGTCTGGCGCGAAGAAGATAAGCCGTCTTAAGGTTCAGCAGTAAGTGAATAAATCCCTGAACACAGTCGCACGATGTTAACAGCGCAATCCACTCAGCTACGTAACCAATACGCCCTCAACTGTTCTCGATCACAACCCTCGATACTCAACCTCTTTGATGTATTAAAGTCCAATTGCTTCAACACATCTTATACAGTATACATAACATGGTGGACTTACAACTACCCGCGTTACATATTTTATTTTTTTCAAACTCAAAATCAAAATTTCAAACGAGCCACTACTGACACACCTCAAGGGAGAAAAGTGGAATATTAAAATATCTGGTCTGACTGATCAAACCTCATTTTGGTTAAAGTAAGTTTCAGCGTTTACTGCTTAAATTAGCCTATCCTAGATTTGACTAAAGCGTCAGCCAAAGACCGAAAAACATAAATTGTTTTATCTTTGACTGATGTTAGACCCAAGGTTGGCCAAATTTATAGCCTATCCACTAGACTACCGATATGAAACTGTAATAAATAATATCAATAGTGTGGACATAATAATACCTACAATATTTGAACAGTTCTAGGTAAAAATGTTTCCTTTCCGCATCATAATATTTCACGGTGCGCTCGGTTGCCTTATGCAAATGTGCTCAATTTCACCAGCAGACTGCACTTGTTACATAGTAATGAATGACGGTACATCAGCGATGCGAGCTCTCGTGTGATAAGTTCTAAACTGGTTCTATATGTCAAATGTCAATGCCGTCTCCATGGTCATTGCCGGTGAGGTTACAAAAAAAGTGTTAAGCAATTTGTATCTCTTTTTCTCGTCCTTTATTTAAAAGTTTCACATAGTCGAATCAGACCAATATGACCTTGGAAATTTCACAGTCGTATCCGCATACTTGTCTGCAGTGCAGTAAAGGTCTTGAAAATACTCAGGGACACATACAGTTATAACTCCTTTTCAAAGGCCAAAACGCAAATTCATATCGTCTCTTGTTATAAGTGGGCAAACGAAATGTCGAGATATTTGATATCTAAGTCTAGACACAAAATTACATGTAGCTGCATTGCTTTTTTACACTTTTTGTCAAATAGATCGCACAGCCCAATCGAAACCCAATTGTAACAAGAGGTAGTGCCACGTTTACAGTGTCTATATAATTATATAAAACAGTATAGCGGTCACTTATGGCTGCTGTTATGTGAGCGACACGTTCCACCACGTTCGTGTCGGCATGGTTCAGTAGTTACTGCACATAAACTCAAGTGATTTTGTCGACAATTAACACAATGTCAATAAAACCACCGCCGCCAGCAAACTTCAACCAAACGCTGTCCAATTAATTGCAAATACAAGTTGTAAAGTTTGCGAGTCGGAGCAGTTAGTGAAAACTGCGGTCGGCCTGCCAGGATCTCCCGCCGCTCCGGTTAACTGAACTACGTACAGTCACTTCGTTACAGAACGGAGAGAAATATAATATTATCTCTGCGATAATTTATAAAATACGTCCTGACTGACAGCGAACTTACTAAACCGTCTCACCTAGTTGAAACTACTCATCACTCAGAACAAGCTGAAATTTGTGTAGCTTTTATTGCTTTAGCATCTGGATAAACAGAATTTTCATATTTCACCCCTAAAAGGATCAAATGAGATTGAAGATAGGTTCAATCCGGGATATATTATGCCCACCTAATTTTACTTTTCTCATAACTCCTAACATACAAATAACACTTAATTTTCATGTGTCCTTCTTTGATCTTTTTTTCGATAAACATGTATTGTTTTAGAAGAAGAGATTATTCAATTGAATTATTTAAATTGAAAATAAAATTGTATACCGGGATATATTATGCCACCACAAAGGCATACTGGGATGTTATATTCAATTCAATTCTTTATTTTGCAATTGTAGGTGATACATAAAGTGTTATTATTATATGCCCGAGACTTGATGTTCTAGAGACAAATATGACATTTGCAAAAATTGTTAGCTATTTCTTGTAACAAAAATATATAAAAAATAATCTAAATATTTTATTAAAAATGTGTCTCAACGTAAACAACTGCAATTATCTTACAAATAAAACTTAAAAAATATTATTGATCAGCTCCATTCTTATCTTTGGAACTGGTTTTAATTTTTCGACATTTCTTTGACTTTGTTTTATTGCTTTTTTATTACTTTTTATGTCTTAAAATTTCAAAGCTTCTCTCCTTTATATTTATCATAATTATCTTCACTTGAACTGTATATTTTAATAGATGTGTGTTTTCTTTTGATTTTATTTTCTACAATATAAATGGTCTTCCATTATACTTGCTGTCGCGGATTTTTGGACTCGTAGTTGAATACAGCTGAAGTTAAATTCGGCGTGTTTGGAATCTTAGTTGGAATCCTTTGAGGTGCTTGCAATTTCAATATGACTGAGTCTCTGAAATACTAGTTGCGGCATTTTTATAGCATCAACAGTATTAGCTGAAGTAGTCTCTCGAATTCATTATCTTCCAATCAGCTTTCTGGTCCGGTGACGATTGAATTTGGGTTTATTCGCATACAGAGATTAATTTCCGCTGTTTTGAACAGCTTAAACACCGCACTATCTAGAGGTACAAATATCTTACTTTTTATGGAGCGAGTAAAATACTTACTTGCCACATTCAAAGTTATAATAATGGAAAAGGCCGCCGCCAATATCGCTCACAAACCACTCGCGCGTACGCTATGTGTGGCAGACTGAAGTGGGAGAAGAGATCGATTGTATTATAAAATAATATTTTGCTTCCGTGCCTTAGAATTCACACAATCGTGGTGAGACGCATATTCCGCAGGGGCATATGCCGAGGATTTACGCTATTGTATGAAGGGATTGTAATCTACGGGTTTCCGTACTCCGAGGGGCATATTCAATTGTAGTTATAAAACACACCATGTGTTATTATCACCGTGAAGTACTTGTTACGATGACATTTGTTGCGGCTTACGACAGATCGCCTGACATGTAGACTGTAGAGCCCCTCTTCTGGTTGTGTAAATGCTGAAACATTTTCCTACTCGTCACACAAAAAGAAATCAAAATGAAAGTTAATATAGATAGAAATAATTTCTTACTCAAGTCTCATTTTAATAGCTCTTCACCTGTCCTTTCTGCAGGTAGAAGATTAATATCAAGAACAGCAAGGGTGATGGGGGGTGATTAGCAGATCACGTAATATCGCCGTGTCTACAAGTAGTAAATTTATGTACGTTTCATTGGGGAATTAAAAAAGACGGCTGAGAAGCGTCGAGTTGAGGAGAATGGTACAAATTAGAGAAACGTAAAAGAGGACTTGCTTTAGTTATTGCAGGGCAACTCATAAGCCACAGAAATGCACAAATTTACGGTATCTTAAATAGAGAGTACTAAAAGAGACCGATGCAATGGGCCAATTAAGCTGAAATTTGAAACACCGAGTGAACCGCTTACAAATTATTTTTTGAATATTATGTACCTATGCCTAAAACGTGAAATATAAATTGTATGAATCACGTCGAGGAAACTGCTTCTCGTAGATATCGTATATGAGGCTCGTAGCTCCGTCCCAAGTTAGACAATTGAAGGTAGTCTCATATCGCTCGCTACACACGAACAAAATTGGCGTGATGTAATTAAAGTAAATCCGAACCGGCGCCGCGTACAAAGCGGAACGAAGTTAAATAATTAGAGTGCGAGGGCGCCCGCCGCCTGCCGCCTGCATGATTGACAAACTGAGCAGCCGTACTAATTAGTTCGCTGAATACACTTGATGCACGGCGCGCTGTCACACCGCAGCGAGCGCCGGGCGCAGGTAGCTTGCTATACTACCCGACTGCGATACTACCCGAATCCAGCTCGATGGACCAAAAAAAGTCTGTATGTTGTTACAGAATATATGGGGAACTGCTGTTCCAATGTAGAAGAGTAGGCGTAGTTATGACATAAGCGAACTCAACATTTTAAGCAGTTGTATGTTTTGTTTTTTGTAAATAATTGTCAGTCTCATGTATGTTGTCTAGTCTATAGTCTAGTCTATGTACGATATGATACCTCTTACCTCTACCTCTTCCATTCACTCACACTATAAATAACTATAAGTCCAATTAATAGATAAGTCCTTAAAAATATTTTACTTCAATATTGAAAATCCAACCGCTTAGAGTAGATCATGCGAAAACTGTAATGAGCCTCGAAGAATTAATGTATAATCAAATAATAAAGCAAGTTTAACTAAATAACATGCTTCCTTCTTTCATTCCAGATTTTGCAAGGGCTGTGATTTCTTTTTAAGACGTCATAGATACTATTTTCACCGAAATCTTAGCAAGAATAGACAGAAGAGTATAACGATAATGCATTTGTATTGTATCCCTTTTAGTCAAAGTTCAGGAGCACCGGTACAAGAAAGCAGATTTTCAACAAAAGACAAACATCCTTTTCGTAACAGTCAACTTAATATAATATAAGTGAAGAATTTAATCACTAGCTGACTTTACATGCAATATAAACCACGTAATAACATGCTTTCGAAAAATCACGTATTGAGCTTTGTGAAATTCTTATATTATTCAGAATTAACTATGGAGATATTGTGTATGGCCTTATACAAAGAAAACAAAACGCATTCGGTTTATGTTGCTTGTGTTAGCGGTTTGCGTAAAGTCTATCCAATGTGAGCTTTTAATTTTTTCGGACTAATAAGAATATTTATGTTATTTCAGAATATTATCTATTTATCTTATATTTCATTCTAATCCGTTTAAAAGTTTTTGCGTGAAAGAATAACAATTATTAGAGACATACTTAAGAATTCACCAACACGATCTAGTGATATGCTGTCGACGTATGTGTGTTCTTAATTTTTTAAACGATAATAATTTATGGCTACTGAAATTATTTTTTCAACTTAGCGTCCTCTCATCACAACGGGCTTACTTTCATGTTCCTTTTAGGGAGTAAATCTGTCCACGTGTTGGAGCTGACACCAAATGTTTATTGCCTAAATTGGCCCTAAGTGTTACATCCAGGCCCACGACACGTCAGTGTGAGCGCCGTCCGGCCGCAGTGTGTTCGTATTCAAGCGGTGCGTCACACATACATCGCTGCCAACACAAATCGCTCGCTTTGCATACATCGCGCGGTGAATGCGACGCGACTCTCCCAGATACTAACATTTAATGTACATCTCGTCCCACCTATATTTATATTTACTTCTAAACATCTAAGTCTCCTGTGATTGATACGTTTGTCGGATAAATCCTCTAGTATAAATACAAATAACATTCTAAAGTTATAATTCTTTTAGCTAGAGACTCGTGATGATTGATTCAGATTACGAGTTGGCTACTAAGCGTGCGCTTGGCATTTAAGTGTGTGAAGTTACCTACACTATATTGAACAGAAATCCTGGCAGAAGAAAAAGGAACATCTTGTCTTATATCTTTGAATCAGTCTCAATACACAGTCTAATTTACTCGGGATTTCGTCCAAGATGATAAAGTTTTAAGAACAGTGTTTTGTCTTTACCAATAGATTGGTAAAAACAAATACATGGGTTCGCTTTTTATTTTCAACTGCGGAATATAGGTTAGAAATCTAAAAACAAGCTTACGCAGAAACATGAAATAAATAAAGATTTTATACGAGTGAAAAAAGCACGTTGATTATAAATTATCGTATTGTCATCGGTTTTCTACATGTATGCAAAATTTCAAACGATTTGGATGTCTGAAAGTTGTTTTAAATGGAAAGATCAAAGATTCCGTTACATGATGGCCTGTATGTATACAGGCCAAGCTTATAAAAGCGTGTTAAAAACCAACATAAAACTTATTATCATAGCAGCTGATCGCCACCTCAGTAATGTTGAAGTCAGTTTACGGGGTTTCTCAGAAATTATAATTAAAATTCTCTTATAATAAGCAAATAAAAAGATGGAGATAAAAAAAACAACAATTTAGTTTCTTTTATAATGTATAGCAATGTTATTTTAAAATATTTACACGACATTACACTCCGGGGAACAAAGCATTCAATTTTTGAGAATTACTCGCGCGCGACACCGCTGGCAAAGCTAGACGTACGAAAGACCGAATCCATTATAATAATATTCATTGAGTATTATAGGATGTTTACTGGAAACTTGCCTTGGACACAAATTCTGAGTAGTAAAGTCTATCATCTGCTACGAAAACAATTATTATTAATAATATACTGTGAGTAAAGAAAACTTTTATGCGCATTTTTGTTTCATTATGAGCTGGCAGCATCAGTTTAACTAAAGAATTGAAAGAAAGCCAAATGTATGCAGTCACTTCACAGCGGCATCATGTTAATGAGAAGTTCTTTCCCGGTCGTGTTCTCTTAATTCCTCGTAGCAAGCGTACATATTTAATACGTATATATATATATTATATTCGAACAAAATTACGCTTCTTTTAACCCATTAGGGAAGCACCCATTATTTCATCATTCCAAAAAATCTGTCAGAATTTTGGCAGCACGAAGGGATGAAATTGATTATAAAAACTCTGGAAAGTACAGAACAATCATTTATTTTTGAGAGCTAAGGCTTATTATTCGTATCAACTCCACTTCTACAATTACATTCCAGTTTAAATGCTATATTTATAACACATATAAATACACAGATAAACTTCGAACAAAGTTATCAGCGCTATTCAGGGGGCGAACAGTCATCAAACGTTGCTTAAGTCTATGGCAAGTTGTTGTCGAAACTGCCGAACAAATCTATTTCCGTGTAATAGTAATGGAGTGCGGCCACGCTCACAAGAGGAGCGATTTGATTAAATGGCATGACAGAGTATAACCTTAATTTAATTAACCTTTAAGAGATATTTATAAGTCCCACTTTGAATAAAATGTTAGGATTTTGATTACGCTTTGGTTAATCTATTCTATTATTGGCCTTTTTTCAAACTTTGTTGTTTTAAAACATACTTTTATCAACTTACATACGTCAACAACATCGTACCGTATAATAAATATTAAAAATATATTGGCTCTATTATCTTTAAAGTAAACTTGAAAAAAAAGCTTAGATTGAAAAGTGTTAAACTTCTAACGACTAAGGTACCATACGACGGTGAATTTTAGAAAATTGTTATTGTGCTCAATCACTTTTATTATGTATTTGGTGCAAATTTTCTAGATTCTAATCGAGGCTTGCGATGTGCGTTGTCTGTTAATCAGCCAGCCTTTTATATCGTAAAAATAAATATTATATTATGTACAAAGTGTAGTTCTTAGTATCTATAGGTTTACCTTTTAGCAAATGTTATTGAAATAAATTTCCTGAATTAAGTTCAGCTGATACAATCGAGTGTAGCCTATGTAATTTATCCAAGATAGTAAATCGAAAAATCTCTCCTCGAAAAAGTCGAAATATCTCACCTTAAAAAATGTTGAAAGACTTAAAAAACTGAAACAAAATGAAAAATACCAGCATAAAGTATTATATTATGTCACAATTTGACAGAAATGATGTACTTAATCCGCTACCGCACACCAGCGTGTCCGCCGCATGTCCTTAGACAATAAATGTGCGGCAATAGTGAAGATTACGGCAATCGTGAGGTCTTCAAGTTCGCGGAGTTGAGGCGTATCAAACGGCCGCTGTAACGGCCCGCCATAACGCGATCCCCGCTATATGTGAGCGAGCGGTCACCTTGTTACACGCCAATCGCCCGGAAACCTCATTAGTTCTATACGTTTCCACCTCGTGCACATTGGTGACTTATTTGATTCTCTTTATTGCATTGTTCGGTTTTATACATAACTCTTACTGTCTTATTACATGTGATCTTTGTATTTCGTGAAGAAATGTAGTGAATATCCCAATATCTTTACAGTTTATTAAATTATACGTGAGGATTATCAGATTATCAATAAGATTGTTTCATGTCAATGATTGAATTAGGAACAATGTTAATGGTTGCAGGCCGACTGACTGTGACGTCACCGCATTCTTATGTCAAACGGAGTATAGTACGGATATGTTTGATGTTATAAGAAAACTGCAAGCATTCCTTTACCGCAGAGTTAGACTTAGCGTGTCCAGTTTGAGTAAATATGTAACTGTACGCCGGGGGCCCGAGCTGTATAAATATTTGTAGTGGAGTCTGCTGTGTTTGAGATGCGCTGTGTGTTGTGTGCCCGCGCCACCTCACGTCTAGGATTCACCATCATCAGTACACGACAACTTATCTACTTTTCCTTGTTGTAGATTTTTGTAAGTAGCCACATACTCTATGATCAAAAAAGTAAATAATTATTTGCGTTGTTTTCCTTTCGGCCCCGGCTTAAGTCTTCTAAACAAGTCCATAAAAATAGTATTTTTAACTACATTATGCTTACTCATGGTGAGTTGCATGGAGCTCGCACCACCACACAAACGCTAAAATGTGTTTATCATTTTTATATTTTATTTGTTCAGCGCAAAACCATAACCGATTTCTACCTGCATTATTGAAGTATTTCCGACGGTTTGGTGAAGACGTTTTGAACCTCACGTACTCTACCCACTTACTTTACTGGTAATCCTTTCAACGCGTAGACAGAATTCAATCATATTTTTTTCTGAAAACGCTAAGAACCTATGAGAAAGTATTCATAATTATTACTAATTATATTGATGAAAGATTTGCTATAAGTTTTTAATGTTTTTTACATAATCGTACAACAACTGAATGAATTTAGGCAAATTTTTATCTGGGATAAAAATGATACTGTCGAGGGCCAGTTTTTGCGCAGATGAAGTTACGGTCATAAGCTAAGTCTATGCTTGTTTACATGAGTGACTTCGTATTGTAACGATAATGAGGCACATTTAGTGGTTGTCAGGTCTTCTTCTCTCAATTTAAAACGACTTTGAAGTCGTGAGTAAAAGTTAATTATTAATTCGTTCAGAGGTATGGCGTACTCGAATCTCGTCTCGTGTAAAACCCTATCACAGTAGTTAGTTTAAGAAACTGAAGAACCTTCTTCCGTGTTTCTAAAATAGGGCTTAATCAGACTAAGGCTGTATCATGGCTTCCACGCCTCCAAAATGTATTCCGGTCGTTTCGCGGCTGTCGGCTAAATAACTGGGTAATGT
>LUGF01053251.1:250169-262255 GCA_001625245.1 Calycopis cecrops
CTCTACGCCCCTCCCGCCTCCCGGGACTGCCCTTCATTTGAATACGTCCTTTTATTTTGACTTTTCCTCCTCACAGTACTCCTCGGATCATCAAATAATATTTTCTGTCCGCCGTGCGAGTGTTATCTCGCTATTCCGTGTGAATAGGCGTACTCAGTTTTATTTCACATAATGATGATACAAAAATAGGACAGTATTTTTATGAAAGGCATTTATTTTACAAACCATTTTTTTTTTGTGTGAAATGCATTTTATTATTTTCACGCAAATTAAATTTCTACGAGACTTCTACAAATATTAAAAAAAAATTGACGCGCCAACACCATGAAAATTGATGGACCATTCTAGAAATGTCTACTTACGAAATGAAAATTATATTTCTTTGCATACTAACATTATATTTATGAATTGTATTTAATATACAATCCATAAAAATAAAGTTAGTAACAGCAACTTACTGAAGAAAGATTATATATTATTATGTTATTAAGTATTATGATATTGTTGTGATTTTAAGAAGTTCCGACTAAAAAGTAAACACTGTCATGTAGGCATCTCCTGTAACACGCATAGTATTACATTATATCATATCTAGTATCTGTTTATGTACTGCATATCGAGAACAATTTTAAATATCCTTCTGGTCTGCTCTTTAGTGCGATTGCTGCAATGTGATCACATAGGCGAAGTGATTATAATTATCATAAAAATACGTGGAGCTCGTGGAATACGGACAAACGACTAGTCAAGAACTTTGGTTAGTATCGAGGCCCATAGTCATTCACAAAATTGTTATACAGCTGTGTTGCTCTTATTCTTTTCCTTCTCCAATAGGCCACTGGAAACAAAAATAGAAACACGGAAGCATAGTTTGCTTTCCGGACATGCTAACGTCATTTAATTGAAATTTAGCAACGACACTTCCTCTTACTCCAAAATATAATATAACCTTTAATGGTAATATTTCTTATTATCTCTATAATAATAAATCCGATTATATAAATCTGTGATAATAACCGCACAAAACCCGTTACGTCAAATAACTAAAACAAAATCCTCCAAATCGGCTGCGAAAACATTCTACGAGAACCTATATTATTAGTTGTAAGAACATATCGTATGTAACCCCCCTCTCTCCCCGGCCGCTGGTCGCGGATGTGAATTCTTCAAACCCTGCAAGTGAGTTGCACCAAAAAACACGGCCACAGAGTAAATAAATAATGTGACAATATGCGCAGAGACTGCAGTGGCCATTCAAATTGTACAAAGCTCAGGCGAGTCCGCACGACAACTGCAGTAACGTGAACACTCCAGCGGATTTTTGTCAAAGCGAGCTCCACGTCTTGTTCCCTGATTCTATTTACTGTATTCATTGCAACTCGTAATACGTATTGATATTCAAATCTATCGTTTTTTTAGCGCAAGAGGGAAAATAAGAGGTCGGGGCATTTCGTTGATCGACCGCGACGCCCGTAGCTATCCCCATAATTGTGGTTCAAACGTGTTAATTCCTCATTCAAACACTCCTCAAATAACTCCACCGGGAACTGACAGACTGCAGGCGCAGCTGTCACTCTGAGTAGGCATCACGTGACCGAGAAGCACCTCTCCGATTTTGCCGGCGCAATTTAGCTGCCAGTCATCCATTGTTAGTAGCATATTCATCTCTTACATAACTCTTTTCTTCTCTATTAATTTAAGTACCTATGTTGTTTTATCCTATTCTACTGATATTATAAATGTGAAAGTTTGTTTCTTTGTTTGTTTCTATGTTTGTTTTTTACTTCTTCACGCAAAAACTGCTGTATTAATTTTCATGGAATAGAGTAACTTGGATTTACACATAGGATAGTTTTTATCTATTAAAAAAATTCCTATGGGATGATTTAATTTATTTTTGTTAAATTTCCTATGGGATGATTTTCCATGATATTGAAATTTACACGGGTGAAGCGCGGAGCTCTGTTAGTTACAAATAAAATTGATTTGCTTGAAAAATGTTATTTAATTGTATTGTGTGTACAGATACAAAAAGTTGAAACTAATAAAGGAATGAATCGGTTTGGGAGGTTTTCGCTCTTGAGCTGGCATGAGGAAGATAATAATTAGTCAGCCATATTAAATTAATGGTGTTGTGTTTAATAATTAATTATTTATCAGCTCATATGACCAATTGCGATTTCCGATAAACAATACCTACAAGCTCCATCCAATGACATAGTCGTAGTATTCACGCCTAGGTTTTTGCATCGCAAATTTAATTGTAAATGCTAATTTAATTTTAGTTGAAACGAACTAATGATCTGATGGAAATTGGCAAGTCATTATAATTTAATTTGTGTCATATGGGAGCAGCACGCCATGAAAATCCACATAACGCATTAAACACTGAATATTATATTATATTCGAGATTAATACTACCTAATTGTGTTTTACATATTAGTTTCTGTGTAAAATAAACTACATATATCGTGTGTAATATATATAATATTTTTTGTTATATGACTTGAAATTAATATTAAAATAAAAATACCCATGTTTTGGTTTTCTTATCAGTATTTTTTAATAATATCTAATAATGTCATTACTTGCCAAATTCTACGACATAAGGTCACCGGAAAGTTACCTTTTAAGTTTTCCTGGCTTATTATTTTATTTTTCTAATTTGCGGAGTCCTAAAACGGTTTCGATATAGTAAGCTAGCTAAATTGATAGTCGTTTTAAGCTTTCACTATTTGTATTCATATTTGTATACTGTAAACGGGACTAAATCGCGTTTTTACAAAATCGAAGTATTTACCTCGACTCTCGACGTTTCGGCCGCAATGCAACGGCCGCGGTCACGAGTAGACTACTCGAGACCACGGCCGAAACGTCGAGAGTCGAGGTAAATACTTCGATTTTATAAAAACGCGATTAAGTCCCGTTTACAGTATATAAATTGATAGTCTACGAAAATAGAAAGGTGATTGCACTAAAAGGACATCGTGGGGCAAAACGGCGAGATATGAAGCCGATCATAGTCTGGTAACACGATCTGAAGTCATGATCATTTAAAATTCATTTTAATTTAATTCACCTCGCACGATCATTGTCAGCACCACAGGTGTCTACATTTCCATGCGTCTCAAAAGAGCAGCAGCGGCCACGATAACGTTTCTTCAATCCTGCTCCGTCACGTTTCTGTCATGAGATCCAGGAGTCGAAATAAAACAGTTAAAGTGAAATTCTGATATAAAATACTTATCAACCTAATATTCACATAATTAATAAAATAAATGTATGTGATGCGAGGAATTTAACTATTGAATACCTATAACGCATTCTATTCATCACTCCCCGCATGGCGTGGTATTGTAGTCGGTAAGTTAAAATACAATGTGAATAGACAATTTCTGATAAATATGTAGTAGCGTCATCGGAACGCAGCCGTACGGCGGACAACTTTAGAGTCGGTTCAAATTCTAAAAAGAAAATCGTCAAAGCTCTATATTGCCTCAGTCCATTGAGGCCATTAAATTAGCGCCATTGTTAATAAAATTAAATAAAAGTAATAAAGAGTGTGTACACAATTTAGTAATTTAAATTAAAGAATAAAATACCTTAATTATTACACTGTATGGTCTAATCTTGATAGAGAGTCTTTGTATTAGTAAAAATTCTTATTTTTCTTTATGAGCACTAGGCTTTCACAAACAATAACACACTTAAACCTTTTTTTTTTTGATAAAGCAGGGGAATACCTTTATGTACGCTACCCAGAAGCCCGGGTTGCTCAACCGAGTACAGTGTCGGTCTCGATCTCTCCTTTAGCCGCTATAATTGGAGTGCTTGGATCTAAAAGCAACAGGGCGCCTCCAGCGATAGGCTGGCCTCGATGAATAGGTCAGACTCCTCCTCCTTGGGGACTGTCCGACTGCCTTTGAACAATCCCTACTCCACGTCGGAAACGTGGAATTGGGTCAGGTTCCCATCCTAACCTCTAGCTCTGGTCCCAAAGCTCCAACGGAGCACACAATTCCCGTCGTCCTAATCCACGCCGCCATCTGCTGATTCAGAGGGACGGGTAGAGGACCTCCGCCATTAGCTGGTCCCATCCGCTGGGCGACGGACCAACCATTAAACGGCCGAAGACATGCAAACCTATATCAGTCCTCTAGTAACTGAGCAGTGAAGTAATACATAATAATTTCCGCAAGTTTCATTTGAAGTGAGCCGCGATGTAAGCCGTTGATATTAGTTCTGTACAAAGCAGACACGTGACTTATCCATATGTTATGATGTTTACCGCCCGCGATAGATGACTCGCTGATCTCAGCTTCGGCAAATATCAAACATGTACATTTGTAACCACTAAAGTCTTATTCTGTATAAATATGTTTTCAGGTATCAATAACAATTGTATTTATAAATAATGTACTATATTTTATCGGTACCTGGGTTGTTAAATTGCACCATAACTGCGAAGCTGGACTGACAAGCTGATGTCAGCAACTCTCTCCCAGTAATACCGGCGTGAGTCGATAGTAACGCGTGGTATATACACAGCATGTGGTGGTGGGGTGTCAGCGTCCTGTCGAGTCTCGATGTAGGGCAGCGCTTTTTTATAATCTTTCTGAAACTTTGGGGGATAGCTATAAGCATCCGGACAACTAAACGATACCTTGCCTCTTTGACTCTCTCACCCAATGAGGCAAGCCACCCACATCGTAGTATGTTAACATACGCGAAACATGACGGTGAAAACAAATCAGCTGCGATACGGTAACGTTTATTTAATAAATCTAATAGTAGATATAGTCAGAAATAGTAAATAAATTTGAAGTAGAAATATCGCTCGTGTTGTGGCCACACGCGGAGCATACAGAGTGATGTATGCAGGTCATGTATTATTCATTACGTATCCAATGCTAGCGTCTAAACGTAGGCAGTAAGTGAACTAAATTAAATTTGCCCAGCAAACATACATTTAATGTTATTTTAATTGTTTGTCACTTGACGGCTTTAAAGGTTTCCACATCCATGTCCATTTCCAGGGTTAAATTCAATCGAAAAAAAACAATAAAAACAAAAATCTAAATCTATTCATATTTAAAAAATTTAGGAACATATTAAAAAATTTAAATCATAAGGATTACTCCTAATAATAATTCTCTATTTCGGCTGCGGACGCCATCTTAATAGACACGTGCCATCTGGGTCATATATTTTATATGTTTCGTTTTGCCCTCATCACCCTATTCTAAAGGGACAGCAGCCGATACGACAATTAGACAGACCGGCGGCTTTTTTTTTAGACCAAGGGGCAAAGATTTATTATCAAATAAGCAACAAAGATTAAGTAGGCGTTACCCAGCTATAGCTAACAATCTTGGGAACACCTATAGCTTTGACAGAGGTACTCAAACAGGAAAGTAATTGTCTAAAACTACATTAATCCGCTATCTTTAGACTTGATCCCTCATATCTTCTCCACAACAACTCTCTTTTATATTATATACAATTCCTTCTGGCTTTTAATTATTCATTTTGAAAAAAAAATGTTCTTAATGTCGAATCATCACTCTTGTCGAAAAAAATGCCTGTATAGATGCATTATAAATATAACCTCACAAAAGTTTGGCGAGAAAATTGTATTAAATATAATAAATTAATTATTGTTAGGTCACGCCTTAGCTTTAAATTGTAGCAATAGTGTAGCCACTGCTACGGTCTCGTAGACGTGCTACGCATATCGTAGCAGATAGCTTGCTGCTTACAGAAGCACAGCGGTATCAGATCTGGAAAGATTATTATTATTTATTTCATTCACAAAATTTCATAAAATAAAGTGATTGTAAATAAAAGCAAATTAACCGAAAATGGAGTTAATAAAAGTTATCGTACACATACAAATGATCTGGTTGTAACGATAAATTACGAGTACAATTTTATTAAAATCAAGAGCTAATTACGATTTTTCGTATGAGAGGCAAATGAGCAGTTGGCGACCATTGATGACTGTTGACGCTCTCACACGTCCGCAACATTTGATATGCAAATGGATGTGTAAAATTAGTGACACGACTTAGTGCATGTTATACATGTAAACGGTACATACAATTTTTACAATACGAGCAAATTGGCTGACTGGCCTCGCATTAACAATAAACTATAGTAATGAGTCGAAATGAAACATAATCTACACTTTAAGTTGTATATAGTTACAGGTCGGTCCTGTGGTTTGTAGTCCTGTACGGACAAACTTCATGACTTTACATTATTAACCTTTTTCGTTGACGCCGAGCCACACTTACATGTGATACTTATGATCCTACACTCCACGCGTATTATCCTGACCAATCAAGATTGATAACATTGACAAAACATTTGCTAATTATGCTCCGGTACTGTTCATATCAATGATTCCCGTTAACAAATCCGTACACAATTTTGCTTATAAAGGCCGGCGCACATAAACGGACTGCCAGCGAAGAGCGGCTTAGAGGTTGTAAGGCTTTTTTATATCTTGAATCATAATCAACAAGCCAATGACGAGAAGCTTCGGCCTAAAGTTGCTGGGCGCCTCTCGACCTCGATTTAAGTCTCTTAGCAGCGCGTTTTTCGTCCACGCTTTTATTTTCTTCGATGCTTCTTGGTACTTATCTTATAGAGATATTCATGGTTTTAATGTGCTCTCCGCTCTCTCCACTGTGAGCTCATCCGGCAAACCTCGTACCAGCTCAGTATCAATAAATAAAGAGATGAACGATAATCGCTAAATGTTTCAACCTTTACAAAAATGTGGTAAAAACTTAACCGAAATAGTAATAATTCTTAAAATATTTTTTTCTCCACTCGCTTCACGCCGCCACTGCGCCGGTCTGCGCCGACCCTACATCTAAACATCTGCCGGCCGCGGTCCCGTGCACTCGCGCCGGTCGCACATACCACTGCTACATATGAATGTGTGCCGCTGGCGTGCGCTTGTGGTCCGAACCTCTACAACACACATACGCCATGCTTTATTTTGCACTGGCTGTGCCCCGTGGTAGCACCAGTATAACATCTGCCCCAAGCAAACCATTTAGTGTTTTTGCATGTATCCTAGCTGGGGATTTTTTCAAAAAATTTGTAAATTAGATTATCCATTTTCACATGATGAGCGATCAAATAGCTGTTTATTATCAATTACAAAAAAAAGTACTAATAAAAGTTCTAAAAAATTAGAACGTGATTTGTTATCGATTCTTAAATATATTCCTAGCTAACGTTTTATCGAATTTCATCCATCTTCAGACTTGTCGTGTTTCAGGGACCTTTCATTTGGGTACGTGTGGGTCATCAAGAGCATCTTTGCATAACCCAAGCGTCGGTAATCACCAGATAGTCGGTGTGTTCGTTAGCATCATATACTATAAATAAAAAAGTGTGTGCTTTAGAGTAAAATACAAAAGTAAAACAGAATTATTGATTTTCATTACCGTAGTTACAATGACATAACATGTCATATGATATTTATTTTTGAAATACGAAAAGTTTCACTTAAATCGAATTTGAATTTTGAATTTGAATGACAACTTACCTTGGCCTCGCCCGATGTGTGTTTTTTTTTGTAATGCTCTCTCCAGTTTACTGCCCATGTCAAAAGCGCGTATAGAAGTTTTACTTCAATAAAATAATAAAATAAAATTCTCATCATAAATTAATTTTAAAGTTTAATTGTAAATTGAACGATTACAAGGCTAATAAAAGAAATGATAAGTAGGAGATCTACGCGGTTCAGATGAAAACGCTTCGAAAAATAACTACTTTAACGGGAAAATGTGTTGTAGTTGTAGAATAAAATGATATAAGGATTCATTATCATACAGATTATTTGATTTAAGTAGTTTTACAATTATGGTGAGTTGATAACTGATGACGTAATAACATTGAACGTAACGCGCAGGGCTCGTCGGAGCTGGACGACAGCGGTCGGAGTGGATGTTTTCGCTCCCAACAGCGGCTCCACATGAATCATTTATAAATGCAAATCGCGATTGTTGCCAACTAACCGTGATTATTCACGTTTATCTTTGACGTATTGGAGCCGGGGACGGACCGGGCGGGTCGTGTGGACGCAACATGCGGACGATTGAAAACTAAAACTGGACCGGTTGGGGCATGAATATGTTTGATATCAGATCAATATCCCACTACCACATACTCGTAACATACAATGACAATCATGAATGTGTGTTAAAAATAGAAGTCATTCTCCCTCATCTATATATTTTTAGAGATCATAATAAAATATTAGTAATAAACGCAAAAGACTGTCGTAGCGGGTTCCATTTTATATTGGGTCTGTCAATTGCATGGTACACTAGAGTGTGCGAGCAAGGCAAAGTTATCACTAAACATGCACATGAATAGACAGTCATGATGATGATCTGATCATGTACTACAAAATTCTTATTATGTGCAAGCAAATGTACAAGAAACCTGACAGAATATAAATATTATGTTTTGACGATAAATCGAAATACATTCACTACAAAGTGAATGCATCGTACAAGCAAAGTTCCATAATAGCAATATTTCTAACAGGTTATTAAAATTAGTGGTATGGTACAGTACAATATAAAAAAATTAACTTTTATTGTACAATTTAAATATAATTAACCCTCAAAACGAATAGCATGTTAATGAATAAATTCACAAACCATCACCGCATATTTAAAACAGGTGATTCATACCTGGAAAATGTACTAGAATATTTAGAATATTTCAATACAACGTTATTGAAATATTCTAGTAATATTTCCTAATTCCGTTCGGTTTCATTCCCACTTAGTTGAACAAATAATCTGATCATAATTCGTGGAATAAATCTGCGTTCGTTTGTAATTAAACTTATTTCTATGAATGGCACATGAAAGTCGAGTAGATGACAATATGGTTGCCGGACATGTTTGGCCGCACCATCATCATCAGCCTGAGGACTTCTTCAGAGCGCTGGCACTTCTGGCGCAAGTAGTAGTATAAACTCCTCCAAGACATCTGCAGCTAAAGTCTGTATTATCTGTCACGTCTGTCTGCCTGTCCGTCCGTCCGTATATCAGTCATTTTACTCAAAGACTATAATAATTTCTTCTTTAGACCGCCACAGTCATAATATATTTATTTCAAATTCTATCAAAAGTATAATTCAACTTTGGATATACTATAAAATGTTGACATTGCATATGACATACGCATTTCATTGTTGAAGCCTTTTGAGACTGAAGTAATAAGTTTTCTGAGATCTCTTTGTCTCCGGAACATCTTTCGCAATTTCACTTTGAAAGAAATTTATGAAGCAACGTTAGAAGTTTTCGTTAGGTGGATTAATATTTTATGTAACTTTGCCATGTCGTAGTGTACAGAAATACCTATGTTAAAATACAAACCAGCTGGTAAAACTATAACTTAACTCTATTTTATTCTACGATCGACTATAAAATACAGTTTATATTTTTTTTTTTGAAAAACAAACCTACAAACAAAAAGCTAAAATCTTTTTTGGGTTGCGAGTATTTTATAATTAAAAATGTAAATGTTTTGAAAGCAAGCATCACCGCTATCGTGCCGTGCGCCCCGTGGCTGCGCCCGCCGCAATATTCCTAACTTATATTGAAAAACTTAGCTCAAAATCCATACAATTTCTCTGCCGGTAATTGCTCATGAATCACTTGAAATATGTTGTACGCGTACGGAATGTACAATCAATAACTTTTGCAATTTTATTTTCAACGCTTCCGAAACTTGTTGCGAATTAATTATGTTAAATAATTTGACAATTCGAAGACCTAGTCGTACCTAGACCTAGAATACGATGTCTTTCTTATTAGCTACGTAATCTTCTTTCTCAAAATTGAGACAGCACATACTATCACTGCAAATTGATTTTTAAATCTGAGTTTCCCGTGACCCAATAAGGGGAGGAAGGAAATAAAAGACACGACAGCCTAAAAATTATGCTGATATGGTCAGTGGAAGTCGGTCTCCAAGAGATCCCTATTGTTCGTTTACCCTTATAATAAAACAAAACTTTAATATCTATAAAGCATGAAATACGTCATATTGGATCGGTTGCCTGCCCGAGGAGAGGGCAGGCACACGAGGAACTATTAATAATTCCACATTTACAAACAGCGATACGTTACAAAGCAAATGAACCGACGGATATCGAAGTTGCAACTTCCAATCGGCTAGATTCGGGCCATCCAGGTCATTGGCAAAACCTAACTTTATATTCACGGGATGTTCCAGTCTGGATAAGTTATGATACTGAATACTGAAATACCTAAATCGAGGTCTTGTTTGGTTACTAAATTCGTTACTTTTTGGTCGCTTACCCGAGAATTCACGTAACTGGGTTCATTTAATATCTCGCATGGGTGAGAGATGTATTAGTACAGAAAGTACATTATGTATGTACAATATTCTTTTCATATTTTTTCTACCAATAAATATAATAAATAATAATCATTCTAATCTGTCTGTTGGTCCACAGAGAATATTGGTTTTTTTGCAGAACGTCTTTTCCGCAAAATGTCCCCTGTTTCATGCCAACCGAGGACGCGTGTTACTGGTTCTAGGCAAAGTAAACACTATATTCATTACTATACCTATATACTTTAAATTTTGTAAAACTTATGCGGAATTTGAAACGGCCTCTGGCGTACGAGCGCGGCCTATTGTCTTCGATACCACTGTGCCAATCGGTCATCAAATGCACAGGGATTTTTGCAAAAATATTAACAAAGATATATTAATACTGCATTTGCGATACCGTCCGGTCAAAGCCACGTACACTTGATTTCATATTACTGTGTGCTGCAGCTGACTGCCTCGTGGTCTAGTGGTAAGCGTGTTCAACCACAGACGGGAGGTCGCGGGTTCGAATCCCGGGTCGGACCAAAAATTGTTATTACAGTTTTTCAATTTCTAATAACAGTCCAGAGTCAGGAAGTTGGCGGTGTTACATCCCTGTGCCTTGAAGAGCACGTTAAGCCGTAGGTGCTGCGCCTGATTTACCTCCGGTCGTGTCGGATTGCCGTCTCATAGGAATAGGAAAATGAGGAAATAGAGAGTGCACTTGTGTCTGCGCACACACTTGTGCACGTCCTGCGCAAATGGCTCATCTATATACACGGCCGCCGTGGCCTAAATCGGGTAGGGCGATTTTTTAACTGATAGCAACACTTCATGCAGTTAATGGGAGTCTGAATATCCCATTCGTATGTTCACTTTGTGAAGTGAATAACATAACCTCATTCGCCGCGCTTGCTTAATCGTCTGAAATGTATTCATGACGCTAACTCTTGCTATTAATGGAAATTGCAAGTGGATTAGAATGATCACGATAATATGTACCTATAGTGTTTCATATTTTGTGTTTAATTTAAAGTAAAATGCACTACATTAAAACGTAACTGCGAGCCAAATTCAAACGGCCTGGCGAATGAAATAAAAATAAATGGCGAAACATTAAACATACCACAGAATTGGTAATCCGGTGGGTCGTAAATAACCCCGGCTCGTGCGGCCCGCGGGAGGAGGGTTAAGGCTTGTCCACACATCAGCCCCACTGCTTTTTAGACCTGTAACGGTATGGAGAAAAAAAGCGGTACCCAACGGTATAGTGGCTTTCAGATTATTATGTCATATACTTGTTTGAGACTTTCGTGTTTATTACACATATTGTAATTACTTTACTGGTACCGAGCCGACTCGGGACCACGGCCGGTGTAACCCTGTCGAAACGTCGGGCAAAGGTATATATTTTGGCCTTTAATTTTTACCGTGTTAAAACCCGTAAAGTAATTACAATATGTATTATGTCATATGATTGTTACACAACAAATAATATTTTGTTATGTAGATGCTAAGTTTACCTTTTAAAAGTGTATACAATCGTTGGTGAACCAATTAAATAAATAAATAAATAAATAAATAAATATGCCATGAGGAAAGTTTATCTCATAACAAACGCGAAGCATTATAGTTTTTACGATCAAAACTTTATTTTGTACATCGAAGGTATAATTGTACACACGATGTTAATTTTTATAGCATT
>LUGF01053251.1:273733-286104 GCA_001625245.1 Calycopis cecrops
GGATATGAGCGGGAATCGCGCTCGAACACCACAATATTAACTGCAGAGTTTGGAGAGGTCTATAGGAAAGTGATTAAACCCGGAATCATACATGCAATAATAAAAACTGTTTTAAGAACAGACTTAATCTATAAAACAACACTTTAACAATGAGTATAAAATATTCAAAATAAATAAATGCTAGCAAGTTGTGAGCTATTTTTATTATATCATATTTTGTGTTTGATCTGTACATACATTAAGCGACCATTGTAATAATATATCGACAAATGTGATAGGATATTCTACAACTTGTACTTTCAAATTTATTTATCTGTGTTCGAAATTCGAATAAATATTAATCAAAACCCGTATATTTCAATTTTCCTTTCAAATTCAATTATTTGTCATAGACAGTTTTTTGTTTTGGTAAAATTGTAGTAGTTATTTGCGCCACGAATCAATTTCTGAAACTTTTGAATATCAGTTACTATGTTAATAAAACTGTTGCACAAATAACACGATACACAGCAATATCAAACGAATACGCCAATGAAATAGTTGTTTAAAACTACCTAACATTACCTATCAAAAAAGTTTTAATCAATAAATAACAATCTATTGACAGGCCTCAAGGCACAATTTGTTTGACTCTACGCACATGTGGCTGATACTGGATACTGCAGAACACAGTACATTAGAGCAGAGCCTGCAGCGACTCAACTTCAGTGTCGCTTCCGATGTGGTGGTTGCTAAATCTCTCGGTAAGCTTTTTTCTTTAGGGTATGTAAAGAGTTCCTCCGATAACAAGACTAGCGCCATCTTTGTCACTTCTGTCACTTAACGTTTATTTATCTTACTCTGACCAATGAATCCGTAAATGAAAACGCTAAGAACAAGAACGATTCATAATTATTCGATTGGTGACAATAGAAGTTCTAATATAGAGCTACTACAGATAGCTAGGAGCACTTATGAATCAATTTATTAGTCTCTTAAATTATTAAAAACTATCAAAATAATATTCTGAAATATAAATATACTTTTTTTTTAGAAAACGAATATGAACTGATTGATTACTTTAATTTTGGTAAAATACAAGGAAATCCTCTGGAGAGCAATCAAATTGGAACATGGAGTGATGTTACAGGTTAGTTTTACGAAATTGTAAGTAGTTTTCATGGGCTAATATTATCATAATGTAACGTGCCTACATAACATATAGTGCAATCTCCATGTAATTTCTTTGCGGATGACTGGGTAACCGAAGCCGCCTATACATATACTAAATATTTGCTTCAGTCTCACTACCAAGTTCATCCTGTTGATATCTGGTGCAAATAAATATTTATGTAACTTAATAATCCTCTCCGAGGGTGGGCTTTCCAGCCTCCCGGATGAGATAATTAAAAATATAACAACTAATTATTTTACTTTTAAAAGTCTGTGGTTGGTCTCACTGCTAGGGGTTTCTTATTTCTCCAGTATAACCGCGCAAGTTATTAGTGACAAGCGACAAAAAAATTAAATTTAAAACAAAGCTTTTAATTTTTATATGCCACGTTTTTGTAAATTATATCTGCGTCACAGTATAATTTTGTTGCAGGTTTAAATATTACCTTAAACTCATACAAATACTACGACCGTTGGGATTTCAACAACTTGACGTTGAGGGCCATAACTGTGGTAAGTTCATGACAGTCGTCATATTATTTACCCTAAGGTACTTTAACTAACTAAACTATTCTAAACAACAGTCGAAGTTTTTTGAATATTCAAAAATATTATATAGGTATCCGTGGTGCATAGTAGCCGGGCTTCACCTGGATGCTCTCTCTACTTCTTGGCTTATTTAAGTCACTGCAATCTTGTACAGTCTCCTGCTTTGATTAGGGAGGGAAACTGGAATTACTTCCTATTCCTCCTACTTTCTTCTGATTAAATTCGGTGCGGGTTCCAAGACAGATTTAGCTTTTCTCTTGGGCTCCCTGCGATCATATCAAAGGACCAAGTGTGGTTGCCGCTGTCGATTCTGGCAACACAGGAGTAGGAACGGTGGGAACGAGTGGTGGGCCAAAGCTCTTTAAAAAAAAATCATAAGCATCCTCAAATTGGAAGTTGCTTTACTATTCTTCACTAAAAGCTTACTGAACTCTTACAAATCGCACGATACCTAACTACGTCATAGCCGACACTTCACGTCAGTATTATGTATAACGAGGAAGATACCTCAGCCTTGTTTTTTAAAAGTGGGACGTCTGCATTGCTGACGTCAACAACTTCACGACGATGCTGCATGATAGTTTTTCAAATAAAACTATTCCTTCCAACTTCACAACAGCTTAGTTTTATTATCTGGGCAGCGTATCGTTATCCCAGAGACTTTCACACTGTACGATTACTTCGATTAGAATGATTCTTTTTGTCGTAAATGCGGAGAACTTATATTGCAAGTAACACGTTTTCAACCAATTAAGGTAATGATTGCGATAACATTCAAGAATTTACACTTTTACAATCAATTATTCCATTTTAATAAATCAGGTAGTCTTCGCACCGATATGTATATATTATTTCAAGTGTCTTATTTTTGAAAAGTTCTAATTAAGCCCTTCCATTTGATAGCTTGATATGGCGCTATAATATTTCCTTTAAATTTTTATTTCTGGTCCCTGAATAACAAAACATAAAGACGTTTTGTATGTAGTAGGAATTATTTTAGGAGATATGAGAGAGAACGTATACATACACATCATTATCGTGGATTAGGATATTGCGTAGCCACAGTGGAGTATAAATAATAAAGTTGATGAAAATGAAATTGATTGACGATGAATGTTCAGATTCTCGATCAGCCGAAGCAGTTCAAGCCGGAGATGTTGTCGGAGGCCGGCTACACCGCCGGCGTCTCCGTCATGACCAAGATCGTCACGCAGCTGCTGGAGGTGTTGAAGGAGAAGCACAACTTCAGGTAAATCATCATCATCATTAGCAGCCAGAAGACCACTGCTGGAAGCAGTTCAAGCCGGAGATGTTGTCGGAGGCGGGCTACACCGCCGGCGTCTCCGTCATGACCAAGATCGTCACGCAGCTGCTGGACGTGTTGAAGGAGAAACACAACTTCAGGTAAATCATTATCATCATTAGCATCCTGAAGGCCTCTGCTGGACGCAGGCTTTCCCCAACTCGTGCCCCAGATCACGATCACCAGCTGCTTACATCCAGCGTAAATATTATTATATCTTGTATAACAACTAACTGACAGTCCAGTGGGTAAACATTCAGCCACAGACCGAGAGTCGAACAAAGCTGTTATTGAGAATATTTAATATCTAATGACAGTCCAGATTCCGCGAATACGTCCTGCGAAAGAGAGGGACGTTTCTCGTTCTTTTCATGCTAGCGTTTATTGGTATAACGAATATAAGCAGGTGTGGAAAATAGACTTAACAATGTTTTAATAATACACCTGGTATTTTGAGTAATATCATTTTCGATATTGACAAAGATTTACAATTTGTCATTTCGACTGTTCTAATCAATGCTACTGAAACGAGCCCCGAAAGTAGATATTACGAAAACTTTACAGATTCAACTACACCATAGCGGGTCGGTGGATCGGCTCGCCTGAGCGGAACTCCACCTTAGTGAGTGTCGTTATTTTGTAATATATGTATAAATCAACTAGCTTTTGTTGCACTGAAAATGCATTGGTTCGCCAGGAACAGGGAGCCTCTACTGCACATTTACGGGGAGTGTTCCGAGGAATTGTTCGGATTAATACCTGCAGCTGAATTCCATTATAGGACTTCGCGCCGAAATTCCAAATTCCACCGTTACCACCTAGATCCCCCGAAGTCTACTACTGTGCGCTATAAGCGCAATTTTATCCCACGCACTATTTCAATATGGAATCAGCTGCCCCCCTCGGTATTCCCGGACCGATACGACCTTGGTTTCTTCAAGAAAAGAGCTTATTCTTTCCTCAAAGGTCGGCAGCGCATCTGTTAGACCTCTGGTGTTACGGATGTCTGTGGGCGTTGGTGTTCACTTTACATCAGGTGACCTAACTGCTCGTTTGCCTCCTATGCTATAAAAAAAAAAAGCATGATGGCGCCATAGAATACTAGCTATTCTGATGCATTTCGTGCTGATTGCGAATTTTCGGTGGCCCTTAGATGGGAGGAGAGGAGGAGCGCTAAACCACGCATGGGAGCCGGCAGATCATCAAAATACTGCGACTGCTACTTTTTCTCTTATAATAATAAATAAAATAGTTTTTGTTTTATCAATAGACTACCTCTTTAATTATAAGATTCTTTATAGTGTTTCTAAATTATTAGACACTATAACAGTATCTTTCTTCTTCACTTTCCTTAAAATATGTTTGTCACCTCCCTTCTTTTGTTTTTCACCTTTTTACTTGAAGTCTAGTCTAGTCTCTACAGAGATACAATTAGAGCTTACAGATTAAAGTCGTTATACATTGACATGTATGTAACAGGCAGTGACGAACGCGCTGTATTGGGGCGAGCAAGACATATCGTGCACTTGCGCCAGGATCTTCACCAAGTGGCTGGACTGGGTGGACGTGTTCTTTCCTCCTGCGACAACTCTAGAGTGAGTTGGCATAACATCATCAACATCATCCACCTTTCGGATGCACTGTGGCTAGTCGGTAAAGTATGCCGAAGAATAAATAGCTGGTGGGAAATAAGTTTCTCGAGTGTATGATAAGGGAAGGCCTTTATCAAAATTAGACGACAGCATTTTATTTGTAGTGCGAGTAGAAGTGGATTGGCTGATGACGAACATGATGATGATGTTTATCAGTTTAATGAATCGGAATGATTCATACACGGTTTATTAATTATGTACTTTATAATACACACTAATTTTGTATGGATGATCAAATACTTAATCGTGATTTTCCAGTAGCCAATGGCGGAGAGGGTAGAAAAGCGGGTATCAGTTATACAGATGTCTGTGGGAATCGGTAGTCAAAAGACTGCGACAGCTCGCTTGCTCCTTTGGACTAGAAACAATTGCTAAATGAACGTTCACCAAATTAAATTGGCTTGTAACTGGTAACAGACTTCACGTTATTGGATATGAACTAACTTCTCATTTCACGTCTGCGGAGGTAACGATCTGCATACAGTGGTTTTGTGGTCACGTCAGGAGCAGAACCTGTCGTCTGCACGATTTGTAGGAAGGACCCAGAATATGGTGCCTGAAAAACAAGAAACAATTATAATTCATGTAGAGTTATAAGTACCTATATAATAATGTAATAAAAAAATAATAATCATGGTAATATAATATCTAAAAATATAACTTCAAATTGATCCTTGTCACTCACGAACCTACTTTCCAGCAAATATATTACTTTTACGTGACACCTTTATTTTACACTAGTTGTGCCTCGAGGTTTCACTCGCAAGATATTTTTTCCTAAGGAAACCGCTCGATTTTTGTGTTAAAAAAAACGTTTTTATCATCGTATAATGTATCAGTGCGCTGTCGATCCTGGCGACACAGGAGTAGCAGCGGTCGGAACGAGTGGTGGGCCAAAGCCCGATAAAATAAAATATCAGTGCTAAATTTTAACAAAGTCTGTACTATATTTTTTGTGTGAAGGAATTACAAACACACGTCATAACTACAAACTTCCACATATGTAATTTTGGTACTATTAGATATAGGATATTGGTAAGATTTTATATGTTTGTTTTATAATCTAGAGTTTAATGCAAACACAGTTTGGATTTAAAAATATTGCTAGTATTTCATCAACTTATGTACTCTACAGTCTACATATTCAATCATAATTATATCAACAGAATAGTACAACAGTTTTCAACAGTATTATCCTGATTTTCTAGATTCAACATTTAGAGACCGCACTCCTCATCTATTATACTAGTAAGAGGTAGTGCCACGCTGCATGCATGCATGTAGCCTGGGATGACCGGGAGTCCGTAGTCGACCACCTCTCGCTTACACGATGACGTCGATATTCTTGGAAATGGCTCTGACTGCTCGTTCCCTCGTTTATACTATAAAAAAAATCTATATTTTTCTGGTGTAGGACAAAATTTTACTACGTGATAGTGGACAAGGGCGTGGGTGACTACGAGAACCGGTTCCTCACCCCGCTGTCGCGCGGCGTGTGGTGGTGCGCGCTGGCCGCCGCCGCCGCCTGCACGCTGCTGCTCGCTGCGGCGGCGCTGCTGGAGCGGCGCGAGGAGCCGCGCTCCTACGCCTTCTTCAGCGTGTTCGCTGTTATATGCCAACAAGGTACTTTGCTTTGTTGCTGAATGTGCTCTTACCCATTTTTTATTTCCTGGAATTAAATTAACACATGTTTGTGATAGGCTACAACACAATAGGCATGCCACAATAAGTTACACATACTATTGAGCTTATGAGTACATACAATATGTGTACATACAACATACAATAAGTCCTTCTAGCTGCGGCCATCTATGAACCAGCCAACTGCAAGGGATATACACAAATTACTCTCTCTATTCTCATTATACTTTTTCGATATGACGACAGTCCAAATTAGCAGAATAGTCAGGCGCGGGTCCTACAGCTCGGCGTGCTCTTCGAGGTACTGAACTTCCTGGCTGTTTTTAGAAGTCGAAAAGTGAGTATGAATAGTCGACAGCGACATCACCTACTAATTTTAGGATGAAATTACTAAAACTTACAATAGATAGGTGACCTTTCAAAATATTTTTATAATGTAGTGTGTGATTGAGTTAGTACCTAATATAATTCAATGTGTATACTACAGTTTACTAGGTAATGGATTACGAGCTTGCAAGTATTTTTACTTGCTAAGAGATGCAATAATAGTCCTAGAAATTACCATAGAAACTGTTGTTTCAGCATTCGAGGACGGAATTATTGTATTTGAAGAGACTTTTTCAAGTCAAGGTATGTGTCACAAAATATTTTAGTTTTTACACAAGTTGGTAATTTAGATTAGTAGTTTCTGCGCCTTCTTCCTTGGTGTGTAATATTATCACATTTCCTTGCACAATCTTTAAGTAGGTAATGACAGCGGCAGGAGAGGAAATTAAATGATTGGTTGTTGAAATTAGAACATCAGTGAGTTTTTTACTGAAACACCGTCGTAACTCATTCGTCAAACTTAACTAACTTATCTTTGTGTTAGTGAGTTTTGACTCTTCTAGTTTCACTACTTATTAAGTTAATGTATGAATATGTAACTTGTACTGCGTAAACTACTACGCTAGTAACCAGTACAACAGTAACTACTACGCCAGTAACTACTACGCCAGTAACTGCTGCTGCACCACTCGTGGCTGCTGTCCGAGGCGGCGCCCGCGCTGCCAGACCTGGACGTACATACTGTACACTGTAGTTACTGTCAGGTCGTCGGCTGGTGCTGACGCTGGTGGGCCTCACCAGCATGCTGCTGTACAACTACTACACCAGCAGCGTGGTCTCGTGGCTGCTGTCCGCGGCGGCGCCCACGCTGCCAGACCTGGACGTACAGTAGTTCACTGTAGTCACTGTCAGGTCGCCGGCTGGTGCTGACGCTGGTGGGCCTCACCAGCATGCTGCTGTACAACTACTACACCAGCAGCGTGGTCTCGTGGCTGCTGTCGGCGGCGGCCCCCACGCTGCCGGACCTGGACGCGCTGCTCGCCAGCGACCTGGAGCTCGTGTTCGAGGACATCGGCTACACGAGGGGATGGCTCGACGTATGTATAGTAATTCAGGTACATTGTGTCCGTTAAAAAATTGCAATGCAATTTGCAAATTTGGGTGGTGGGCCACCCAAATTTGCAAATTGAACAAATTTGCAAAAAAAGAACGTGCTCGTCTCATTCTTTTCTAGTCATTTTAAGCAGTCGCATTTTATTGGGACATCGTCTTGCGGAGGTTACGGAGTTTCGAAGTTTACAACTATGCTAATAATTGTCTGTGCGTGGGTACTCAATAAAATGTTCGGACTGCTTATTTGTCCCTTATTCTCCAATTTTTATTTTGTGAGAAGTGGTACTACTGCGTCGCCTAATTGAGTTGACGACTGAGCGTTTGACGTTAAGATGAGGAGAGGTGCGGAGGTGAAGGCAATAAAATACGTGTTAAAAGATTCAGGTTACGTAATCAATCTACCAAATTTTCACTAAGCTTAAATATACCTAACCTTGACAAACTATACTCATTGACATCTTTTTTTCTTTTCACTAAAGATAACACTTTCAATGTACACATTGTTAATTTACTAGGCGGTTTAGAAAGTCATTTCGTTTTTTTTTTGTGAAAATAAAAGACAATTTTTGTTAACAATGAATAAATATTTTATTAAATGAATTGTAGACTGTAGGCGTCGGCATTTTATTATATTTCTGGTAGGAGCATGATTCAACGCTCCTACATATTCATATTTTTGTAGTTGTTGTTTCGGCGCTGACTTACTGCAACAACTTACTCCAACACATATTATTCGTATATCGTATTTTTTTTGGCTTGAATAGCATTTTGACCTTTTCTATCATAAAAAATGAAAATATAAAGAAAATGCAGCTCATTGCTTATAGCGTTCCATAATACATCAAAGGGCATCGACCAAAAACGACTTCGTAGATTCAAATGTCACACACGAGTCTTACGACGTCACCCTTTAAAAATATAATGAATTGGGCTTTAATGTGAAATTGAGTTCAAAAATTTCACTTCAAAAGTGCTCTGACGCGTTAACCCAAATTATTTTCCAAACATCCTAATAAAACATTTATTTTCCTTTTCTATCTTGAACTTTCTCCTGTAAATCAAACGAAAGCCGGTTTTAGAAGTTAATTAACTCCCCATGTTGCCAAAACTTCAATGCGCTGGAAAAACTAAAGGAGTGGAATTTTTCATATTATTTTTCAATAAAAAAATATTTTCAGGTATACCTGGAATCGAATTTAAATTTGCATTCAGTTTCTTGTACCTATTTCCTTATGGAACATTTTTTAAGTTTCCTTACAAAACCTTATAAGTGTCAACTAAATGAATTGATACTTATTTAATTTCAGAATCCTGGCTTCTTTTATTTCACCGGATTCAAAAACCCGAAAGAGGACGTGTTGAGAGAGAAGAAAGTAACAAAAGCGAAGCGAACTGAGAAGCTTCTGCAGAACGCCGCGGCTGGCATTGAGCTGATCCGCACGGGAGGTTTGTGACACGGGCATTACAGTTATGAATGGCTTCTGATCTACGATCAGTGAAAACCGATGCCAGAATAGTGACAGAATATACTAAACTGTAATTTAGAATATCTTATACCATATTTGTATTCGCTATGCTCTAGTGCAATTATTGAAATGAGCAATCTCTTAGCTGTTCCTAGGGCATAATCGAGAGCAAGCAGTTCAAGTCGAGTATATGCATACATCAGGGATAGAAAGTAGGTACGATATGTCACAAAAACTGAACACGTTATGGTGACAATTTATGGTCACGGATTCACAGCAACAAATATACGTATACATACACACTCACACACCAGTTCTCTAACAGGACAGGCAGAGAGCACAGACTGCCACATATCGCGATGAAAAAAAACGAAATTTTGTATTAAACAACTCGTGTCACTTCGCCGGGCTTCAAAACTGAAAATTAGTAAACGTAAAAGTAGATTATAATGAAGAAGTGTCTTAACATCAAAGTGTGCCAAAGTAAAAACTTCCAGAGTACGCGTACCACACGGAGCCGTACACCGCGTACCAGGTGATATCGAAGACGTTCGAGGACTCCGAGCTGTGCGAGCTGGGCGCGCTGCAGATGATGCGGCCCGCGCACGTGTACATCATGTCGCAGAAGAGGAGTCCCTACAAGGAGTTCTTTGTCTGGAGGTGATGATGCTATAAGCATTCACTTTGCAGGTTTTGGGAATTTTTTATATAGTTTAAGAAGAAAACGAACATTCGGAGCCATTTTCATGACCCCCGACGCCCATAGACATCCGCACATACGTTATACAGATACGTTACCATTGCTATGTACATTTGCATAGTCAATGTCTCTCGCTCAGCCGTGAAATCATAATTCATAAGGACACACGCTGCGTGCCACACAGGTTATTATGTCAGCGCACATACATATACCATATTTTAAAGTATTATACTGTTTTTGTATATTTGCGCGGATGTTGTTCATGATGCTGCATGATTCTTCTAATGAAATCTATCGCGCTTGATAAGAACTATCACTAGAATATGACAGAGCTTCTACAATAAGGGCTTAAATGAAATTGATAGAGAGAGAGGCAGAGAGAGAATTAATTGTGCAGGTATTGTCATATTCTTCAAGTAGATCTCGTCAACCATGTTATTTACATTAAACAATATGTTAAGTCGTACAATGTTCAGCCTGATGCGTCTACTGGAGCGCGGGCACACGTCGGCGGCGCGCGCGCGAGTGGGCGGGGCCACGCCGACGTGCTCGGGCCGCACGCCGCGCGCGCTCGCGCTGGGGCAGGCCGCGCCCGCCTTCGCCGTGCTGGCCTTCGCCGCTGCGCTCTCTCTAGTTATACTGGCCTGTGAGATACTGTACCACAGGTGACTTTATACATCCTTGTATATAATATATATGTATATAATACAAGCGAGAGGCATTAAATGAAACCACATATACTATAAGTTCCCACAGTTAATCTGAAACTATTAAAAAAGTACGAAAATACTTTTTTCAAACAAGTTAAATAGCGAAAAAATATAATCATGCTTTGTACCGGCGCTGACAGCAAACGGCAACCTGGCACGAGATGAAACCCATACTCGCTATCAGCTGAGATACAGCGTATACAAAGTGAGAAAATACTTTAAAATTCTTGTGTATGTCACTCCTAAGCGACTGGACCGATTTTGACGAAATTTTTTGTGTGTGTTAAAGGGGATTTTAGAATGGTTGAGATTCACAAATCAGTCGGTATCTCGAATATATAATGACAAAACAACGCCTGTCGGGCAGCTAGTATCCTGATAAATATATTTCGTTGAACTCATACATCTTATTACATACCTAAATCAAACAATGAAGTGGCAGTAAGGAAGTAATAAAATATTGAAATTGAATATTTGTTTCAGGTATAGGGAGAAAGATGTTGTCGCGATTGATAGCGGCGCACTTGACGCGCAAGTGCCGGCCCGTCTCTCACATAATAGAGCATAAAAAAACAATAAAGCCCGTCGACGGAGCGGCGTTAAGGCGCTTCACACCTGCAACGATGCTTCTAGTTTGTTTGAACTACACAGAATTTACACAAATATGCACAAAAATTGTTCTCTGCTACCTCCGAATTAAGCTCAATAAAAATGGAACTATACAATGTGATTAAAGTTTATTATATAACAAGTAGTCAAAAGATACATTTTCATAATATTATTTCGTTGATACTGCATAATTATATAAAATATTTATAATATAAGTTAATTACTTAGCTTTAAGTCGTTGGTGCATTTACTAACGTCTAATAGTCTCTTTTACACGGCACTATTTGAAGCTGTGTTGTCGTGTTTCATGCAGCTTGTGAGTGTCGGTGGTCTATTGGAAAAGGCAACACGTCTGCATTACAATTATGTGTCAATGGTCATTAAAAGGCTTCGACAGCTCATTTATCTCTTTATACTATAAGCAAATATTCAAAAAGTCTTACGCCGTTAAAACTTCTCTTTAGGCTTGTACGACAGACTGCGCTATATGTTAATTACCATCTTATTGACCGTACGAGCTGTAATTTGATATACATCAAATGAATACGACATTCAAACGACGAGTAGAGAAGTCTATGAGATTATTAGATGATGATATTATTTAGATGGAAATCTAGACAATCATTCATGTAATGTAACCAACATTTTGATTTTATCTGTTAATGCTTTACTGCTTTGCTGTTAATGTTAACTTTAATGCTATGAAATTTTAGAGGCTTAGTAAACTAAGATAAAGCGGCGGCTGCTAAAATGTTCAGCAATTGACGTCTAAAGGCTGATATCGATCATCAGACCTCCACATGAGTTGCCGCGTCAAGTGTGAAGGTACACGAAGACATCTGACGTGACCGTAGCGCGTGAGTAATGTCGGCGCGTCGGCGAACTATCTAAATCGCACTTTATAAACGACGCGATCAATTCTTGTTTACTCGCTCACATTCAATATACTGTGAATAACGTCTGCATAATATATCGTGCGGCGACGTGACGGGGCCGCGCCGGTGGCGACGCGGGGCGGCCATTGTTACGGGACGAGAAGTAAAGCCGCGTGTTCTTCACGGAGCTTATTCCACAAGTTTCGTTTAAATATGAAAAATGTGAGGAACAAAATTACCTAAGAGAAACAGCAATCGATCATAACATCGCGCT
>LUGF01053251.1:303309-323229 GCA_001625245.1 Calycopis cecrops
ACATGAATTTCCATCAAGAAGTGACAAAACATTCCATCAACTATAATCTTGATAATTTTATTTTCTCTATACACAGCATTGTTTCTGAAAGATAACTCATTAACGATTATGTTGGATCATATCCATATCTCCGTGACATAAATCCCCGCACGCTTTCTTAAAGTTTGAGAGTAAAATTATTAGTTTAATGTTATTATTTAATATATTTAGTAAGTGAGTGTATCCTGTGTAGGTACAATATTATAAATAATATGCTTCAAAATTTTTGTTAACAATTGGAATTTGGATTGAGATCAACAGGCGTCAGTAGCTGTAGCTCTATGCAATAAAAAAACCTTTTGTCTTTTCTTCTTTCTATTCGAACCGGGGATAAAGTGCAAGATATTGGTCCTCAAAAATAAGTTTGTTAAAACCTGTTTCATAAATATTTTCATTGCGTCTAAAATATGCGATAGAAACTTAGAAATAAAATTAAAATCCGCATGCACCGACCCCGCTTCTAATGACGCACTGGAGTAAGTTTAAATTATCGTTTCTACCCTTTGACTGAAATAAAGTGTCCACACTGTGACGTCAGCAAAATGGATTTTACGGAAAAATTAAATCTTGCTCCCGTTTGCTCTCACAAATAGATTGTTCACGGAATCGAAAACAAACAGCGCAGGGAGGCGACTAGCGGCAGCGATATTACTTTATAACGTCCTTTATATACTACTGCGGTGTCGCCGCTCTGTTTGTATTGGAGAGCGGACAGAGTCGTTTACTGTGGAGAACATCACCTGACAAAGAAGCCCACAAATGTTCTAAAATCATATAACAGCCAGGCTCGAGGGCTGGCGCAGGGGAAGTGAAGTGTGAACCAATTGGATTTAAAACTTAAATACAATTTATAGTCTGTAATGGATCTTTTTCTGTTAAACTATAAAATATCAGACACGAAATAATATTTTTGAGTTATGATACTAAAACTTGAAATATATTTTTTACTGTCAAGTAAGTAAAAGAGACAACTTACAAAGTGTTTCTTATAATATCCAAGGTTGTTTCAGGAATTTCGTTTGTTTCCTGGTGAGTGACCCGCGCGGGGGACGAGCGCCGTTGTTGTGAATACTTCACGCGCGAGCGGCGATACCCGGGTGTTTCGTGACTGCGTCGTACAATTGTTATGTTATGTTTGACAGCGTGTTGAGTGTGACAGGTGGGACGGGACGAGGGCGACTACTGCGAGTTGACGCTGCATGTTATTTTCTGCAAGCAGTAGAGTAAGAAGCACTGCTCTTACTGTATCGCAGTTGTAACCACACGACCGGGGAGGTGACTGTAGTGCACATGATACCGCCGTGAAAGTGCTGCTTCACGTTGATGTTAGTGAGTAATTAACGTCGGCATCGTGTTAATGGGGTGAAGGAGCGTGCGAGCACATCGGGGACATAATCATTAACCGTGCGAGTGTAATGAGCGCCGGTTGTCATCACACGGCGTATTCGTCTCCTTTGACATAAAAGCCCCATAATAAATTATTATTTACGAGGCGGTTTCAATATTAAAATTTTCGTTGTAGTGTCGACCTGTTCTTGATTACAAAATATTTGCACTTCCGTAAAATTTAATTAACATACACAATTAAAACACGTTTGCATTGAGTCAGTTTCGACTTTTTGTGGTCAATTATAAACAAAACTGTTATTTCATAACAATTATTAACAACGTGGTTTGCTGGAGCTGGTCAAGTGATATACAACGAAACAAGTGGACGAGCGGTCGCCAGGCGCGCTGGCGGTCGCAGGTTCACAGTTCTCCGACCATTGAAGGACAATCAGTCTAAAATCTAAATACATTGACTAACATCAGCCTCCTATTTGTTATTAAATATCTTCCATGTGTGTAACATACATATAATAATAATATGTACTACTCCTATTACCACTCATATAATACCTAACTAGGGTTAGCTGTATTTTTGGACTTCTTTCTTTTTTATAGTATCCCCTATACATAGCATAGCATACATCAAAGGAGTATCGGAGCCATTTTAATGTAGTCTTTAACGCCCATAGACATGGTCATTTTTCATGCGCATAGTTGCGTCCCTGACGAGAAGGGCCTCTTAACACCTCACTAAACACGATGGCACAGTTGTCACTGTACGGTGTCGAGGTAGCTAGAGGTACCTCCCCGGTCGAAAAATACCTCCAAAAATTCTAAAATTAAGCTAACATACCATGCACTGTAAACTCTCTAATCACATTTAGTTGTACATTATATCAGATAGAATTTTGCACACAATTTAAGCTGTAGGTGCGGTGTATACACGTAGGGATTGAAGAGGCAGATGTTTTTGTGTAAATCAGTTTAGCGAACGAGTGAAGCAATAACTTAATTGAAGAAAGTTTGTGAGTCGGCGGAACGAAACTCGGCGACGGTTTAATATTGTAAGTAACCTCTCGAGTGAACTCCAACAGTTGTAACGCGCAGTCGTCCGTCTTCGTTACGATATCTGTTGATATTGTAACTCTGTTTAAAGTTTCTCGACTTTGAGGGTCGTGCACTAAATGTTTGGGCTGTTCTTCACTTCTGCTATTATTTGTCACATTACTTCCATGTCATTGCTGTTTATTTCAAAATCATAATGTATGCGTCCGGATCCTGGGGGCCAACGCATACCACAGACCGACCTGTTAGTCGCGTTTCATGCGGCATGTAGCGGTGCTATCATTTGAGTTTTCCCGCTCATACCGGATCAATTCGATCCGAAATAAGGGTGCTTACATAGAGAAACAGGTTACCGGTACCAACAAAACACCCTTACTCTATAGTAGTAGGTACGCAAACTCTCTCTCTCTATCTGTCTCTCAGTGAAAACTGTCTCCGCTATAAACGCGATAGGAATTTACTTCTTAAGAATACACATGTGTCTGAGATGAAAGGAGCGCCAGCAATGTTTGCACAGTAAGTATATGTTGTTACACTGGTGCTGCACGGTTTACATAATCGGTCTATTTTCAGACCAATTTAATTCCCATATGTTTTCATATCGGATGCCTTATATCAATTTTAACAAATTGCCTGCACTTTGTGCCTCACACATAAATATGTTATTGGTTATCTATTATGACTGCTGTGTGGACAGGTTGAGATGTAAATCCCAAATAAATAAAATACGACATAAGTACTAAAGGAACATGAAGAGAGGTCTTGTATAACTTCCCTCATTCCAATCCATTGCGAAACATTGCAAGTACAAGCGGTGTGTAAAGATACCATTAAGGGGCTTAAAAAAGCGAAATTAGAATACGTAAGGCGCCAATTACTGTGGGTAGGCCCGAGCGGCGGGGGAACTTCTCGGGAAACAAACAAGTTATTTTTCGGCTACACAAAGCGCTCATGAATTTATAATGCGTCAGGAAATTAACTTTTTCCTCTCATTCGCCGCGGTGTTTATATCGATTGTGTCGTCGGTTCTGTTTATGTAATTGTGTGTGTAAACAAAAATGCGTACACATTTTTGTTTAATAGTCTAAGGAGGCAAACGAACAGTAGTATCTTCATGGTTACCGACGTCCGTCGACATCCGCAGACAGTACAGCCGTCACTTGCACTTGTTGTACACCTAACCCAGAGATACCGCCCCGGTCGTGCTAGCACAATTTGGAATTGAATAAAATATAAATAATCTTGTTTAATGCTCCACAAAATAAAAGAAAGAATACCTATACACCTAATACCTATGCAGCACTCGAGTATAAGTTTTAAATTATTAAAGTTTGTATGTTTCTAGAAAATTCCTTCACTAATAGAAAGCTCGTAATGTAAAAGTTGAAGCCTCACAAGACAGACCTGGTTCAGCTGTTTTCAAATGAAGTTATCCTTCATAAGTTTTATTGACAGCAAAAATTAAAAAAATTTGATACTCGTATTTACTTAGTTTGAAAATTTACAAAGTTAATTCAATCAAGCTATTTAATTTACTTTTTATCGACACTGGCCAATTTTGTGACTGGCTTTTATACCGTAGACAATGTTCAACGACGTTACAGGTGAACAAAAAAAGTTTTAAATGTAAAGCTTGTACTAATTTACTTTATAGCGGATTTATATAAAAGCTAATTAAAAAAGTAGGTAAAGTAGTTTTGTGTAAGAGGTAGTGCCACGCTGCATGCTTGCATGCAGCCGAATTGGGCCGGCACGACCGGGGAGGTACCTCTCGCTTACACGAGACCGGCGTGAAGTGACAGCTGTGCTGTCGCGTTTCGTGCGGTGTGTAAGTAACCGGTGGTCTACGGAGGTGGGAGGAGAAAGGGGGGCAGCGCATCTGTAGTCTATGCAGATGTCTATGGGCGTCGGTAGTCATGAAAATGGCTACAACTGCTCGTTTGCCCTCCTATACCATAAAAAAAAGTAGTCTTTATTTTAATTTATTATATCCTTTTAAGTTATCGCTGGACAGAAATCTAATCAACGCATCATTGTGGCGAGGCCGTTTGCCTGTAATTTACTAAAGTTCAGCACTGTACTAAGAAAACTTACTAATTAATTATTTTATTTTACTTAAGCACAATTTGTATGGTTGTAAGTGAATTATAAAAGAATACTTTTGTGCTTACTAAAAAGAACATCTAAATAAAGATCGGGCAGTTGTCAAATGTATACAAACAAGCCCAAACACGATAGGTTTGTTTATTATGTCTTTAATAAACAATCCCAAGACCATCTTCCAACTTGATTGAGATTTAACTTGAACAGATCTTGATTATCAGCAAAGTTGAAAATACTTATCAATACAAGTCAACTCCAAAATACAGCGTTGCATTACCTGTGCCGCACAAAGACATGTTTAGCTTCATCGTCCCTGGATGTCATCTTGACTAAATCCGGGTCACGACAATGAATCACGAAAATGAAAAGTGTGTGTACACTTCGGGCATTGTATGATGACATGTTAGTATATGCTCTCGTCGCCATCTTCCAGATCCTTCATCAGAGCCATAATCTCATATTATAAGCTGTGTGTTTATAGAAACAAATGAAACAAGCCCAAACACAATAGAATCGTTACATTTTACTATAGAGCTGCCATGGCCACCTCCCACACCCATCCTCAGACCCCGATCTCATCTTGACCTAAAGTTCCTTATTAATTTCAATTAAACGGATCACTCACCTGATGGCATTCAAATATTTTATTACAGAGTTCCCACCCTAAATGATATAAGGACGTAAATTCCATATCGCAGTCTACTTCATCAGATCAGCTTGATATTGACATCCAATCTACACATGTCAAAGAGTGTCCATGACCACCATCCAGTTTCATCATCAGATCCAATATTAACATGTTGACTCTAGATGTAACGACGGTGTCAAACAAATTCAAGAAAAACCCAAACACAATGTGATTGCGCTATTTTATTGCCAAGTTCCTATGGCATCAACATCAGATTAGCTTGAGGGTTGCGAAATAATACACTGTCATCAAACTTACGTACCTATATGTGTCAAATTTAGGTTGATCGGATATCAGGAAATCAGATCCACAAACTTACAAACTAACAACTAACTTACAAAACATTAACGTTAGTAAAAACTATGTGATAACAGCATACGAGCTATATCATTTTGCATTTATAATTAATGTTAGTAGGACTTTGGTTCCCATAGAAATGAACATGAGGTGGGACTGACGTATGTTCGTACGTACTTGTACGGACAGATGAAGCCTGATGATGGTTACACACACGACCTCCGCGCGTTAGCGATAAGCCGAGCTGAGTGTGTAATGTATATCTCCACAAGTCGGGAATAATTCAAGTGGAGCGGCCGCAGCACAAATCACTTCGACAGCGCAGATATGGGCGTGTGAGGAGTAAATCCCGCTGTCCCGCCGGCCCGCCGGCCCGGATACAGCTGCGGTCGGCGGGACAAGACAATGCTCTCAGTGGCCCGTCCGCGCTGCAACTGGGACGAGAACTTCACTGACGGCTGGCCGATAACAACTTTCACTTGCCTTAACCTCGGGGATTAGACATTAATACAATCGATCTTTACGAAAATAAGCATCTTATTATTCGTCATTATTTCCTGAAAAGAAGAAAAAGGCAGTACGTTAGTCACTTACTGTGATACGGTGCATTAGAATCAGTCCGGCACAACCCCTCACTGAAATGAGCAAAGCTGCAAATTGCAATCCACGAGTTTGGCGCTATGTGAATTTTCGGTGGCCAATTCTTCATACATAAATTATAAAAAAATGTTAAGCTATTACTAGACGCTGGCGGTACTCCTGAAGTTCGAACACTGAACCACGACTCAATTAAGTCCGTAAGAATCCGCCAGCAGCGCGATCACTTAAAGCGTCAATGGTATTGAAGCGAGCGCTTGTCCTTCCTTTTAAATCTAAGAATACTCCGAAGTTAGCTCTCGCTGAGATAAAACTATTAGTAGTCGGACTATTTATACTGTTTGTGTTTTGAAAGTGTTTGTCCATTTGTAGCGCGTACGAGGGGCGGGAGGTGCACGGACTGCGGGGGGGAGGAGTGTAAGTGCGTTCCCATCAGTTAGAACAAAGAGGCCTTTAATAATAAAGCTTTTCAGTTTAAGTGTACACACAATACGATAGTGTGGATAATGTAAACAACGCTTAAATTTTAGTTCGCATAGTTTTATAATTATAGGTGTGAATAGAGAATACATTTTTGTTTGTAATGTGATTCATAAACCAAAAACCTAATTATAGTCTTATAGTTCATAGTTTTGCAAATGATTGTTACATCTTGCTGTTTATTTAATTATCTATATCTATATATTATTTGTGAATAGTTGAAGTAATATTTTAATACTAAATGGCGCAGATGCGGGATTTTAGTCCGCGGTTTTTTTTGTCCGCTAAAATAGAACGCTTACAACTGTACGGAGTAACGCAAACGAGGGATTAAAAGTCCCCCGAATAAGCGAGCACATGCAGAGAGAGGACCGGACAAAACCGAATTTTATGAAATTTGGCACAGACAGAGAAGGTACCTTGGATTAACACATAGTGGAGTGCCTGGAGCATATAAAACCGTAAAACCTCGGATTAGAGTTATAGTTAATGAATTAATATGATCGATTGTTTTTAAACTATAAATTGCAATGTTTACCCAAATTTTTTTTGTGCACTCCATTTTTTTATACAAATTATTATGAAAAAATAATGTTTGGCCATATATTTTGAATTAAAGCAGTATTTTTTTATTTATATGTTAAATCTTACCCGAGTAGACATATAGCAACATTTTTCAAAGACACCTGTAGATGAAAATAGCAGTAGGGATCTGGAACAGGTAGAAAAATGTGTAGGGGAGAGCGGAGCGGCAGCCGCTATATACAATGGAATTTCTCGGCTAGTTTAATTATAAGTAAATGAAATGAACTCTAATGTGTACATTACAAAAAATAGGGTAATTAATGACGCTAATGAAAAGAAAAAAAATACTAGTACAGAATCTGTTTATTTAAATATACCTATTACATTGTTGTCTACATTAAATATTTTCTTCTACTTCATATATCTGTATCATAGATAAATGAAATGAACTCTAATGTGTACATTACAAAAAATAGGGTAATTAATAACGCTAATGAAAAGAAAAAAAAATACTAGTACAGAATCTGTTTATCTAATATATAAAATTCTCGTATCACAGTTTTCGTTGCCATACTCTTCCGAAACGGCTTGACCGATTCTCATGAAATTTTGTGAGCATATTGAGTAGGTCTGAGAATCGGCCATCATCTATTTTTCATCCTGATATTCCCACGGGATCGAAAGTTACGCGGGTGAAACAGTTTAAATATACCTATTACATTGTTGTCTACATGAAATATTTTCTTCTACTTCATATATCTGTATCATAGGTAAATGAAATGAACTCTAATGTGTACATTACAAAAAATTGGATAATTAATAACGCTAATGAAAAGAAAAAAAAAATACTAGTACAGAATCTGTTTATTTAAATATACCTATTACATTGCTGTTGTTGGAGGCAGTGATGACAAAAGAACTCTTATTTTTGGCTGTTGCTTTTATGAAAGAATTGAACCTGAAATGTATTTAAATCATGAGTTTTAGACGGAGCGATTTACAAACTCAAAATACATGCTACACCTGCTTGCTATATATTATTGGGGTCGTCATTGATATGTTGACATTTTTCAACTCTTGCATGATAAATAGGCAATCATCATTCTCTTCTATGTAACTACTTGTATATTTAGTCCATTGCTGCATTACGATCGAAATTCTCGGATTAATTTTCTTTTCAACAGTTTTTTTAGATTAGATTTGAATTGAATTTTTTAGCAAATTATAACAATCCGAATGATATTTTGTTGCAAGTATCTATAAGTCGATCATACCAGAAATCCTTTTATGGATATCTCGATTATAATCCGCTTTCTGGACAACTATAAATTTGTCATCAGTGCCTCCAACAACTGATGCAGCGTTTGAGCACCTTAAAAGAGTATACCTACTAATTCAGATATGGCTAGGAAATGACGTAGTTATTCAAAATTGGGGATGGAAGTATTCCAATAACATGTACATCCCAATAACAATGAATCAATTACCTGCTCCGGGTAATTTATTGCAATTCTTATTTTGTAGTTGCAAAAAGGGATGTGGAGCTGCGTGTGGATGCCGAAAAAGTGGTTTATACTGCAGTGTAGCACGTTTACAGTGCAGCGGAAATAGTTGTTACAATACTTCACCTATGATACACATAGATGAAGTAGACGAAAATATTTGATGTAGACTACAATGTTATATATTTAAATAAACAGATTCTGTACTAATATTTTTCTTTTCTTTTCATTAGTTGTAATTAATTACCTTATTTTTTTTATGTAGATACATATTAGAGTACATTTCATTTACTTATAATAAAACTAGCCGCTATTTTCATTCACAGGTATCTTTGAAAAATGTTCCTATATGTCTCTCCTCTCTCTGTACTCAGGTAAGATTTAACATATAAATAAAAAAAATATGGTTTTAAGTGAAAATAAATGGCCAAACATTATTTAATATAATAATTTTTATAAAAAAAAATGGAGTGCACAAAAAAATTTTGGGTAAACATTGCAATTTATCGTTTAAAAAACAATATCCCACATCGGTCATATTAATTCATTCACTATAACTCTAATCCGAGGTGAAAACCCCAGGCGCTCCACTAATAGGATAGTTTTTATCCCAAAAAAATGTTCCTATGGGATGCCATGGGATGATTTTCTATTTTACACGGCATAGAAATTTACGCGGGTGAAACCGCGGGGCGCAGCTAGTAAGTATATTATTTCGAGAATTTATTTTGTCATTTTGTTTAACTTTCAGATAAAAGGTAGGTTGGTTCTGCTGTTTACAAAGGTGACGAATACGGATAACAGGTACAATACATTTAACAAAGACGTCAAACCATGGAACAAGATTCTCCTCCAAGGCTTTTTATGTAGATCTTAGCTAAACGTGCATGCAGGGCTGGCTATTTAAGCGGTGATTGCTTATCAACCTTCATTGAGAGACCGTAAGACACGGCCCAATTTATTTGGATGACACTATTCTTACCCAACGCCACGACCCCGTAACAAAACCACAATTTGTAAATATCCATTAACTCCCCTCTTGATGGATCACGTGCCATCGCCGGCTGCTGTAAATTATGCATCTAGNNNCCCCAGTTTAATAGAGTATTTGTAAGAGTTTAGTGAACGAGTCGACGACGCCAGTTATTAATTATGAAGCTGCTGGGATGCATGAAACGGATCCGGAGTAACTGACCTTCTACGAGCGGTTTACTGACGGTCCACGACGTAGAATGTTCAGTTGTTTGTTGTTTTATATTAAATTAGTTTTTGTTTAATTAATTCTAACATAACGAAGGTAAAATCTTAATCATTTATACCTCATCATCATTCGCTCATCGTATCATTAGCTCCTTCAAAATTTACAGTACACGAGAGCAAGAGTAACCCTCGATTATTTTATGCTTTGATTTTATGAATTAAAAATAAAATTATGTAATGTTATAGAAAAACAAACAGAAGTGGCACAAAAATAACAAGCAGTAGTGCTATTCTGTAAAAATAAAATTCGATATCGAGTCTCACTCAGGTGACCGCACTCACTTCGAAAGCGAATTCACCTGGCCACATGTGAATTCGAGATTCGCGGGCGAAGTGATCGTCGTAATATTCGGAAAATAACCCTACAGGATACCAATTGTAAGAAAAGAATGTCAAAATCTCACTTTCGATAGTTAATCTCACCGCCACACTCACTTCTGTGGCGCTAGAGGCGCGATCGAGTTTTACAGAATATCATTTCACGTTCTCACCGCGGATTCAGCTTTCGAGTTGTGAAATGACACAAACAGAATAGCACTGCAGGGTCCAGAATCAAATAAATAAATATATACAGGTAAGGTGATTCGTCATTCAATGCTTAATTTAGGGAATATAGCTAATTATCTGAATTCTACATTCAAGATCAAACTCTGAACAAATCTGCAATTCTAGTTGTTTTTCAACAAGCGTGATATTGCGACATCAATTTACCTATTCTGTTCAATATCTAACCTAGATTTTTATTAAAACCCGTGGCAGTACGTGTACATATCTCCAATAGCGATTAAGCCCCCAGAGAAATAATAAATGTAATAGAGTGTACGTAATCAATCATTAGCTGCAGTGGCACGGGGCCAGCGTCGGAAAATTAAACGGTGCATTTGCAAGATGAATGCGCCGCTACATTTTACTACGCTGCTGTTCGTTAACCAATTTGTACGGTGTATCGCAGCCGTGTGCGTTGTCGATATGCAGTTCGTTTGTGACTAGCTCGTTAGCCTGTGTTTAGCTGCAGCTCACAGAGTTAGTGTATGTTTAGTTATAATATAGGTGGTATAAAAACAGTCGGCCAACAAGATGTGGCACAACGTCGGTGATTGTAGTTGCGTTGCCGGCCTTTGAGGTACGAATAGGCTTTTTCTCGATCTTTTCTAGATGTTGGGCTTCGAAATCACGCGAAATCCGATAATAAAATTCAGCTACAGGCATCCATTTATAAACAGTACGAAAAATTTATCGGAACATCTCTCAACTTTTATCTGCATCTCTCCGTAAAGCAAGGGAATCAAGCTTGTTGTGTAGAACTTTATCTTCAAGAATCTGAATCGCACGACGTGGAAAGCGGTCTAATGGTATAAGCTGGTACTGAAGCGCACCTTCCCGGGAAAAAATAAACCCCGCCTCGTTATCCTTTCGTCTCTCCGTCTGTATCCCTGTTAAGACTTTTTTCGGGAACGCTTAAAAAATAGTCTGAAACTCATATCGAATAATTAAAAGTTGCAATCTCTTAAGTCCTTCAATTATACTTCTGGAATAAGTTCTCGCAATCAAAAGATACATTTGATCGTACAGAAAACCTGCATTGTACGCTATTATCATGAAATTTGGTAAGAAGCAACAATTTACAGTGTATGAAAAATATAATTAGATCGCTGAAAAAAATGTACGATTAAGTAATAACATTAATTTAGTTACAACTTTAACGAGTATAGTTTATACTTTTACTATCTGTTAATCCGTTCAGGCTGTAGCTCCAGGTAATATACACACATACGTCGAAGACATAACCTTTCTAGTCGCGGTTAATAAAATTGTATTACTTTTAGGAAGGTACTAACAAAATTACATGTAAAATAATAACATCGTGTATTTACGGAGCCTAGGGCGTGGTATATATAAAATTATGTTTTGTTTTGGGGTTTGTCGAGACACGCATGTTTATACAGAACATGTTGTGCCATAGTCTAGATACTGGCAGTGAACATAATATTTTCATATATTTTGTATGTAGAGCGTTGGTTTCAGTAATAAGTATCATGCTGCCCGGCAAGACCGGGAAGTTATACAAGTACCTTACCGCTAACAAGATGCCGTCGAGTTTGACAGCTATTTGGTCGGGTTAGGTGCGGTTGGTGAGTTTCGGTTGTGGTGGTGCCGAGTAGTGGGAGAAAAGAACGTAACACAATACGTCTGCGTAACAACTATACATATATATGTATCGGTAGTCAAAAGCCGTTCACTCCTGCCCTAAGACTGCTTGTTTGTGCCTGGCTGCATCACACTCTCCGCAGACCCGGAGAGATCTGGCTCACATATTACCGAAGTAAAGTGACGTGTCACGTTTCGTTCCAATGATTTTTATGGCCCATAGAGGGGAGAGGAGAAGGAGGGCAGCGCTTCTACATAACATTGCCTTGGGACGGCAGGCGGCAGCGTCTTCGGGGGAGCGAACAGTAACACTCACTTACCCACGTCGCCCCTCTCTCATCATATATTATTTGTTACTTCTGGTTCTTAAATTGATTTAAAATTCTCGTATCAAGTGGCACGTGAGCTCATTAAACCGGGCTTTGAACTGGGCCGGACAGCTCGGGACACACACGCAGCGGTCCCGTGAATATTACATGCCCGCTCCCCGGGCGCGCCTGACCCGCGCTCACGTATTCACACCTACAATGACTTTGGACATGTACCGATCGCTCACAGTATCGGCTACGACTTTACTTGTCTCACTTTAGTTTGGAAATCTTGAGTATGTAGGATGTTCATGTCTGCAGTATACGGTTGATATTGGGATAGCATCAGGATAACGGTTATTAATGTCGTCCTCGCAGAATTTGGCTACAGTACATATTATAGTGCACAAATGTTTGCGCTGAAAAAATTACGCTGTCTACTCCCTCATTCTCCTATTCCCAATTACGATTTTTGGGTCGACCCGGGATTCGAAGAGAGGATTTTACGTTAAACATGTTTACCACTAGAACAAAAGACTACCACTAGGCAAAGATTATATTATTTATTTTAATCGTTATATTAAATGAGTTTTTCCGTGGGCATGTTACCCTTATCATGAATATATGATCATTTTTTACGGTTACCAAAACCTACCGTTGCTAGTTTATAGGACGTCTTCGCTTCAGCCCAACACACTGAAACCAAGATATGGTTGGCAGTTCTTTCATTACATGTATTTAAAAAATCTAATGTTCGTCTTTAGCCTTCGCTATGTTCACATTCCATAATGGAAAACATCCTCTACTCGTTGATTGCATTAATTGATAGTGGAATAAAATGTAGTAGTTCTCTAGCTGCTCGTTTGGCCCAGTGCACTATAAGGAAGAAAAGTAACAGAGTATTCTCGAGTGATATACTAACGTGTGAGCTCCATTACACAGTGCACGTAAATAGAGCGAGTGCAGTTAATAAGACGGAGTGCTCCGCCGACCGCCGGCGCCGCGGGAGAAGTGTCCCCGCGCACTTCACTCAGCGCGACACCGACTAATGTCAATATTTACCGGGAGCTGGAAACACACGGGGGTCTATCTCTTTAGTAAGAAACGTTGTAACATACTTCGTAGCACAGACAAGTAGAGCAACGTCGACTCGTAGCACAGACAAGTAAAGCTACACTCTCTCGTAGCACAATTTTGCAGTGCTACGAGCGTGTAATAAGCTACGGATTTTAACTATTATTTAATATTTTTAACAGTATTAGATATTTTGAAGAACCATACATATTATGATGGTATGTAGGTGATTTATATGTGTGAGTTCTGAGGGCATCGATTTGCCGAGTAAACAAGGCTGTATCGCTGCGAAGACAAGGGAGTAACTGACGCGATTTGTGTTCGCAATGATCGTGAATTCCTCTAAATTATCTGTATGATAAAATATGTTACAAAGCACTTATCGTGCTGCTACGCTCACTCGTAGCACAGTTTTCTTCTAGGGTTGGTATTCAGCATTTAACTTCTAATATTTTAGTGTTGGAATGTTATTTTAGTGATACTTTTTTTTAATAAATATGTTACAAGAAATTGGCGAAAAACTAAATATTTTTTACCTAGGAAAGGTTAATGATTCAGCAGCTGTTATCACGTAACTAATTGTTCGATCATAGCGGAAAAGCTTTACGGTATAATTCCAATAAGGTAACAGTAGATTCCTTTTAATCGTAAGAGGCTCAAAAAAGCTTTCCCCACTTTCACAAAAGAGGTAAAAGTGGTAAAATAAAATAAGGCTCCGTAAATTCTAGCAAGAAACCGTCAACAGCTTACGAAGATATTTTTTTGCCTCGCCCAGTTTTATTCTGTACACAGTTCGGATCCGTCGCGCCGCCGCCCGTGTGTACACTGCAGACACGTGAGCAATCAGCCGACAGCGGCGCGCGGCGCTCTCCGCCGCAACATTTTTCACTGTTCTCCTTATTACTTCGTTTATTAACATAACATCCACGTTTGTTCTCGGAACCACTTCCCTCAGCTCCGGGCATCAAATATCAACGCGCATGGTGATACTGCGTGCACTGATTTAATAATTAATAATTAACTATTTTATTTATTACTGCACGAGCGAGTGCTACCGCCCAACCACGTGACTATACTAAAACGAAGTAACAGCTGTGCATTTCGTGTATTTCACACACAGGAAGCCCATTAGAAGTGTTGATCAAAACGCTTTAAAATTCTTGTTTTATCCTTTTCAGTTAAAAATAGTATGTGATAAATAATTTATGTATTATTATTAACTTCTTAAAACACATCTCAGTACTTGATAAATAAGTTTATTATTATAATTAATTATAACGCATTAGCGTAACCTCTTTTTGTTTGTGGATATTTATGGGCTCTGATTATCACCATAAGGCTTGGTCTCATTTGTCCCTCACGATTTACTTGCGCTTATCTTAATACATGATTTAGCTGGACTCGAATAACAGCTTTTTGTTCATGTTTGTTAGCGATGCATTTGATGTCCCTGTCGCATGCCGAGCATGCGTTGGAATTAAATATGCCTTTTGCTTACCGATGTCTTAAGAGAACCGCATAACCGTCATGCTACAATAGGCCACAGGAAACTTACAAACTACATATACTATCTTGAAGACTATATATACTTGAAGACAGCAAATTATTCAAAACGAAATCTTTTGTAATATTTTGTGTAAATGATTCCCAAGTCTCGTCATTTCCCGGTAATTGCGAGCAATTAATATCTCATTCGCAGTCCCGCGTTAAGTCCCGAACAAATGCAAAGCTTCAGGGAGTCGAGATGTCAGGGGACAAATAAGGAGGCACGAAATATTGTGCTAACTTCATCGCTGCCAGCTACGTTACAAACGGAATACCTGACAAATTTTAGGGATGTCTTTCTATCGATACGTAATATTTACAAGTTTACTTGTTATTAAAAACACAAGTCCTGTTGTACGAACTGTATGTGATACAGCGACTCTAAAGGTCACTGCGCATCGTCTCACATTTATTTCAGAATCATGTTTGTTCCTAACGAGTAAACTGCAGTAATGTCTCGAAACTGACAAACACTTTTTTTTTGCCACAACAGGCAAATTTGTTATGTATTACTGAAAATTTTGAACATGCTAAAATCATATTATAAGAGCTCGTGCTCCATTGGTTAATAAAAGTAAAAGTAGATACATCAAAGGAACTTTTTAGTAATTATAACTCTCCAGATGTATGGAGAAAACAAATAGTAAATTTCGGAAACTAAGCCACTTTTCTGGCCTTATTTAATAGTGAAACTAATGTATTGGCAAAAACCTCGAACACGGTCCGTACGCGAACAATGCAAAATTTTACTGACAAAACTAAATGCAAATTGTTTCGATTCTATTGATTAGCGCAGTATGTATGACATGTTTTTTGTCGTAGTTGCCTCGGTTTCACGGCTGATGTTTTGAATTTCAAGTTAGACTTGTGTACAAAACACCATCGCAATCAAAACTAAATTTAGGCACTATAAAGGATGACATTCAGCAACAGCTGACTTTTCATTATTTTCAGAATTTATTTGTAACCACATTGTCACCACGAATAATATCCCGAAATATAAAGTGACTGTCAGATTTTTTTTGTATACGGTACGGGGCAACCACACAGGAGGCAGGCGACAACCGCTCATCTCATAACCGGAACCGCTAATTAATAAATAACGTAAAATGCTCTTATTTCAAACACGTTATTATTATTATTATTGTCTTATAATTATCATCATTGTTTTTATGTGTGCGCATCGTAATGTAGTGTGCACCTACATAATATATACAGGGTTACTTTTTGGTCACCGCCCAAATTTTAAAATAAGGAAGTAAACATCATTCCAAGGGTGTGTTTTAAATTTTATCGTCTAATTATAATATTTTTTAAATAAAAATCGCTTTGAAATGGTCCTTAAAAATACATCGAACGTTGTTCCCACTCGAAATGTATCGACTTCAAGGTCAATGAAGCCAGCCGATCATGAGTGGCAAGACGTCTGATGCACGTGGTAACCAAGAAATATGTTTTACAACATGGGACAAAATAATTGTATCTAATTATTGTTTTACTCTTTTTTATTTCATAAATCGAATGTATTATTGAATCTGAATCAAACCTAAAAATTTGGCCGGTAATCAAAAAGTAACCATATATATACATATATTAATATTGTACCACATACTTTGTAGCGAGCATACTTTAAAGATCTTTAAACTGAACCTGTCGTCTCCATTATAATACATCTCGAGAAAGAAGTGCAACTTCAATAATCTTTCTTGTTTTTACTACGTAATAAGTTCGATAAGATGTGGAGTGCTGCACATCACTAGCAGTAAGAACAACCGAGTCTACTCCATTGGCCTCACTTAAAGACTTACGTGTCCGTAATACTTATTGAGGTAGCTGTAAAGTGTAAACACGACGTTCGCGTTTACACAAATATTATAACGCAGCGTCGGAACATTAAGTATTTAAGTCTTCAAATTTTAATTCTTCCAAGATCTCGTGTACTGTGTTATATAAAATATTTCAGTACAGCAGCAGGATTAGACAAGTTTCTTAATTACACTAACGTCATCTCTTAAATACTACAACAACGTCATTGAAACTCATATTTTTCATGCAATTTATATCCTTTTATAATATAATACGCAGATGCGTTATTATACGGAACCTCAGGGAATTCTTTACTTCCCTAAAGTTAATGAAACGCGCGCTCGTGTGTGTGTATTTATGTATCTAAGCACGTAAGAAGTACTAAGTCATACTGTTACAATATTAAAACAAAGACTATGACAGTATCTCGTATCTGTCCGCTTTTGGTGTTGGTATGGACACGAAAATACACTCATAATTTCTCCCAAAGTCGCCAAAAGAAGTACATCTTCAAGATGTATTTTATTTACAAACTGCAGCTCAGCAGTTCTGGTAATATTTCCCGCGCCCGAGAGCTGCAATAAGAAATGATTATTCATTGGATTGTCTCCTGGCAGATACCTCCGCGCTGCAAACTTACAGCATAATATTTTGAAACAAATTCGAGCGACAGTTTATTTATTATCCAACTATTGTTCTCATTACACGAACAAGCATTTCATTTCGTTGTCAACACACTTTTCTCTGTAATATCGTACATTTTTGTTTACTAGTTGTGCACCGCAGTTTCATTCGTTTAGAATCAATCCTAAGGTAATGGCTTTTTTTGCGCTATTATGTATTGTTACATTGTTATTTGTTCTAGGTTATTCTTAATCTGTGCCAAATTACATCAAAGTTCGTTCCGTGATTTTACAAATATACATAAAAATACCGTAATAGTAATTTTAAAAGAATTGTAAAAAAAATGTTTAGTTTATATGAAACCAGGATTCCAGTGAAATTTATTTTGCGTATAAATTGTGTAACACAACAAAAATATACGGGCCAATGCGAGCGATGGCAAAAGTGGAATGATATAGTTTTTTATAAATACTGCGTTCAAATAATAAACATTATATTATCTGCTACGTTACCGGAGTAGACCGCAGTCTCTCCAGGTCAGTAGCGGCAGCTGCCGGGTGCAGTGCAGCAGGTCTGATGGAGCACAGTAAACGTGGCGGAGATAAATATGGTTGCGGTGAAAACTTGTATAGCGGACACGACAACTAGTTTACCCGTGTCCGCTAACTCGGGAAAATAAGTCCGCGTCGGCAACTCTCCAGGTGCGTGCCATCCGTACTGTGTATTACACACTGCACTCTCAACCGTGGATATGTGTGTGTGTACAAATACCATTATAATCCTATTTCAATAAGTTGAATAAGTAAATATATTGTTGAACAAATGCGGGTTGAATGACGACAGTCGTCCGCACAGGCCGCTGGCCGCACGTAGCCACCACATTAAATATTGAAAACTAATATCCCGGCGGGCACGTGCCCAGGTGTCCGGGTGTCCGGGTGTCCAGGCGTCCAGGTGTTCGGGCCGCGGCCCGGTGACTTTTACTGCCGTCTCCGGTTTATATATTGCCTACAGAAGGTCGCTGCTGACTCTACACGTGGCCTGTCTTTTAATACAAATATATTTCTCCTAAATCTAACTATGTTTTGTATAAATGTGCCTACTACGCCACTGAAACTTCATCGGTAATATCGCTTGACTCTTCTTTTCTTCCATCTAATACTAATACTATAAATCCCAGTGTTTGTACGTTTCTTATTCTTTCACGTTTCAATGGGATAAAATGTAGAGATGTGGTGAATATAGTTTTACTCTTTATCCTGCAAACAGTAGAAGTAAAACCTTAATCGCAGCTAATTTGTACCATCACTTACACATTAATTTTGCCTGTAAAAGCGTTTGTCGATTTACTATATTGTCTATATAACGATATACCTATATAGTAACTTGTTGTCTCTAATGAACATAGCATTTTACTCCACAATGTAATTTATATTTTTGCCAAATTTCGTTCGATCTGGCGTGCGTCACAAATGCACTACATTCCATACAAAGTTCTGAGCTGCATGACGGCTGTGAATTCGAACTGCACTGCACGAACGGCTCAGCTGCGGAGGGACTTCCCCACATTCCGGTTTATCCGGGGCTCTGTAATGCGGCGCCCGCTGCTCTTGTATCGTCGGAATATGCACGACTCCGGTGTCCATTCAGCGAAATAAATATTTGTCCAGGCTGGTTAGTGTGAGTTGGTTTAGTCCGAGGTAGTGGACTGTTGCGGCTTGTAACTATCGAGACTCGTGGCTCATCGGACTGGGCGTGTTGTATGAGCGAGAGGTTCGGCTCCGGCAGAGTAAAGGTTTACAGGTAAAGAGATAATAATGCTGATGATAATTGCATAACGCCATGTCTATCAAAGGCCAATTATACTCTTCAAATTACTAGTTAGAATCCAGAAATAAATTAAACGTGAATGGTGTTTGATAAACGCTGTAATTAGTATGAGCGCACACAAGTACGTCACGGGAGCCGCGGTTGTTTGCTCCGGCTAATTATTTATGTGTGATCTCGTCGGGTTCATGTCAATTGTGACTATTGAACGTAAACACCGCAGCTTGTGTCAACAGCACACGGTGTAAACAACACCACCACACAAAATACAAATTTCCATTACATTTAATTGCGACGACCAGGCCGGCGCAGAGGTACAGGGCTCCGATAAGCGGAGCATGTTGCGCCAGGGGTCGCGGGTTCGGATCCCGCCTTTATTATTATTATATGTAACTATACAATAAAAATCTAAAATATATAACTTAAATTTATAAAACATTATTAAATATATTTCCGTTGTTTAGTACCCGTAACACAAGCCCTTAGGTACTTAGCACGGGGCTAGGCTAACGTAGTGTAATAAGTAGATATACCAAACCATAGATGAATAATAAAATTTAGCTGATATTTAAAATTTTAAGTTTGTAGATTTTGTTTCTACTAGCTTTTTTATTAGTTATTTGTTTCGACGAGGAGGCCTGACGTTCATTCCTTGGGGACTGTTCGGCGGCCTCTGGATAGTCGCTACTTCTTCGTAGGAACC
>LUGF01053251.1:366117-377116 GCA_001625245.1 Calycopis cecrops
TAGTCGTGCCGAGTGCGAGCTCGGTCGAGCTCCGACATGTCGCGTCCGCACGGAAACACGTCGGCAGAGCAGGCAGGAGCAACCGAGTCGGTGGCAGGACCTTACGACTAAACATTGATTTTAAATTAGGTTAGTATACAAGTAGCGACATCTGTTGAGAGCCTTACCTTGTCCTATTAGTAGACTATTGGCGTTTTAAAAAAGAAGATAATATGTTGAAAAACACAAACGTTTTTCTTGAAGAGATAATATTTATAATAGTAATATATAAAAATATATGAATATTATTTTTATTATATTTTTCTTATATAAAATAATATTGCTATTATTACATAATAAAGTCGTGACACTTGGACATCTAACACCTATGACTTCTCAGCCCCCTCTACAACATGGCGGCTGTATTCACGATTAAACTATAAGGATTATATAATATCAGTTAAAAAATTATGTAAGCAATCACTCTTATTAAATAATCATTCGTGGAATAAATCATTATTTTTATTACTAGTGAAATAAATATACTTTTATAAAAATAAATATATAAGTAAAATTATTACATTTACATTGTTTATATCAATTGCATTAAATTCTGAACGATACATTATACGCAGCAAAGTTGTTCAGAAACAAAAAGGACGAATTAGTTACTTCATATTATAGTATAATAAATTTTCATTAGTTAGGTCTTTAGGAACACGTTATTTTAATCGAGACCCGACAACTTGACAGCTAATGTTTTATTAATAAATATAAATAAAATTATAATATATTTGTATAAATATCAGATTTCATATATTTATGTGCTTAATTTTTCCAAGTGGAAAAGGTGTCATAAATTAAAATTGACCTTGTTTCATTTACCAACATTTACAAATGGAGCATAAATACTATTTGAACTCCACCCGCCTAGTTCAATATACAATAATGGACGAATGAAAGCGGCTGATATATTTCTATGATATTAAATGGATACATATACAAACTACAGGGTTAATGTGGCATAGCTATATAAAGTGAGTACATAATATATTTAATGAGTAATACAATGTTCTTTTTATATAAATAGTCTCTGTAAATGATTTAATTCATGTAAAATGTAATACGTCGAGATTTCATAAAAGACATTTACGTACCACTGGAGTACATTTCATTGGGTATAAGAAAGTAAGAGAACTGGATAGCTTCCGATATATAACGACAGAAATTCCTTAAATACTTTTCAAAGTTTGCATTTCACATAGCCTTTCCCCTCGAGTACTATATCATACATTTTGGCACTGCAGCTTACTTCTACGAATATATCTTATTCTACTTACTCTTAGTTATAATATTCTAAAGCAAAATGGTTTTATCCTAAATAAAAATATACATATAATTAGACCCGTCTTCTCTTCATGTCCAGGTAATTTGATGTTTTAGCGAAGTAAGAACTTCACACAGAAAACAGTCCACGCCGGGAGGCGTCGGTAGTCTCACCACCAGCCTACCGCTGTACCGGGTGCCGGTCTGTTTGTACAACAACCATGTGTCGTGTCGGAACGATTGTGACATCTGTGGGCCCCATTTTGTTGTACTAAAACGCTTGTTACTGTACAGCGGTCAACATACTCACACTGCTCGTTTGGCCCTTTGTACTATACAACAAAAACGATATAAACATTATTAAAGTAAATAGTTCTAGGCAATCTCCTGTACTCTAATTGCAAATATAATTGCCACAGTATACTCTTGGTCAAGTTGGACATTAACCATTTAATTTAGAAAAGGCAAATGGCCCGCGAGTTATAATAATTACCTGGACATTCGGAGACAGGCCGCAGGCACAGGCTCAATATACACGCGTACTACATGCTGGACGAAATGACGAAGCGAGATATTGACACTTAGGAACATACGAAACTACACGCCTACCTCAGGTGAAGTCACAAGCAATATATACACTTTAGAACCTTGGCATAATTTATATTTTTTAAATTCCATATTATTGCTTTGACTTGTCAAAGAAAGTTATTGTGACAGGGTACTAAAGAGTATACATATTATTGCTCGTGACTGTACCCGTACGCCTGCTGTCGCCAGGTGGCGCTACAGCCGCAACCGACAGCAATATACACAGCACACACAATTTTAGAAAAATATGTTCGTTGTAGTTATGCCTTAATACATAGCCGGGAAATATAGACTTTAGGTAATAACTTGCTCATTAAATAAATGTAGAATCTTGCAGGATAACGACGAATCGACGGACCTTCGATCAGGTATATCAAGTACAAACCTTACTTGGCATTTCTTGGTATCTCTTACTTCCATTAATTATTAATGGCATTAGTACGTTAGGCTCCAAGGCACCCTCGTAGGAACTCGCTATAGTAACAGCAAAAGCAACAACATGGTAACTCCGGCATGAGGGGCGCGAGCGGAATCTCCGGATTAAGTTGGGCGGAGTCGGATGCGGGCGGCAGTCTTTAGCTTCGGGGGCGGTTCTCCTGTAGCCCCACTCATAAGAGGCGGAGTTTCAGAGGCTTCCAATTTGGAAGTAAGGGCGCATTGTTGGAGGCGAGCGTTCAGAACTGTACACTGAGTAACTTATGTGAAGTTGAACGAAGTCTCTATCGTTGTTCGTATGTATTGGAATTGACGATGGGCGGATTCTCCGCATATACAAGGTTGATAAAACCGAGAGGCATTAAATGAAACATATTTAGTGTATCATATCCAGGCTACACAACAAAAATCAGACCAATCTGAGCAATATATTAGCCACAGGAAGCTTTTTCTCACTTCGTACACGCTGTATCGTCAGCTGTCCGCGAGCCCGGTTGGCTAGGACATTACCCCGTGCGAGGTTGCCGCTCGATGTCGCCGTCAGTCCAAAGGATATTTACATTGTTTCTTAGTTATGAAGCTCTTTAACTTCTTTGAAAAAAGTATTTTCATATACTTTTCGGAAACTTTTTTTCATAGTTTCGGATTAACAATAGGCACTTATAGTATACGTTTCTCGCTTTTATCAACGTTGTATATGTACGGACGCTGTCGTCTGCAGTGTGAAGGTAGTGTGCGTATCGCATGGGGGCGGAGTCTCGTGTATGGGCGGAGTCTCGCGTGGGCGCGGAGTATCCCCGGTCAGGGCCGCTCTCGGTGGCGCGCCAGCGAGTACGTCTCCGGTGTGAAGGTGGGCGGCGCCGGCAGGTGCGAGTACTTCTCCAGGCGAGAGTTCTCCTGTAACACACAACCGCACAGTAAAGCATGGACACCGTTGAGGTACTTGTTTCCACTTGAAAAGTAATATTTCATATTCTGTGGAGTGGCAGATCGCACGTGTGAAATCAAAATGTTTTTATTCAAAATAGAATTATAAAAATTGCTTTTTGACGTCAAAAATTACATCTATCACCGGCTCCACCTTAGCCCTGCCCTGAGAAGAACCGACGAAACAAACTCAGCGTTAGTATCACTGTATACAGTAACAACTCTCAACTTCCTTATATGTAATACCAAGGTGTTGAGTGAGCGATAGTGATTTATATAAGTGGCGGCATCACTCCGTGGCAACGGTACATGTTACTGACGCACCATAAACGTCACCGCACACATCAACTCGGAAAGGGATTATAATCGTATCACCTTGAGCCGTTCAGTATTATTTGTATGAAACTCTATACTGCAACGCATACCAATGGGAAACGTAACGTAAGCCTCGCCTCGGAACATTCAACCAAACAGCTATCAACGCGCTCACGGTGAGCCGTCAACCAGGAGTCCGCGCGCTTACGGCTTGCCTAGCCGTAGCCGGGTTGACGTACAGGCGGTGCAGATATGGTGATGATACGCTTAAGTTACGTTCATACTTAACGTAAGCGTATCGGCACCGCTTGGTCGATGCCTGGTTAACGGCTAGGCGAAAGGCGATACGGTTACTTTCTTTATCCGAGTTGATATGTGTGCAGTGACCATAAAGGTATTGTTCAACTAATGAGCTCTAGACTGCAGTACGGGTCGTATCTACTAGTACATATGTAAACGTACCTTGGTGAGGTCCCTGCGGCCGCCGCCGAACATGAGCCGCAGCCGCGACACGCCAGCGCCGGGCGGCAGACCCGCGCCCACGCCCGCTCCCGCGCCCGCGCCGTAGCTGCAAGTAAACACACATTGATTAAGTCTTAAGGTACAAGTCAGAGGCAAGTTGCAGACTACAGGCGACAACCACACGCTGCAGGCGACAACCACACGCCGCAGGCGACAACCACTTTTTTTACTATTTCCACATTATATTAGTTTAAATTAGATAAAATACGAAAGGTTTGTGGTTGACTGCGGCTCATGTTTGCTACCGTTGCGCATGTGAGCTGAGTAAACATACCTGTCATTGGACGCCGGAAGGGAGGGCGGCGCGGGGGAGGATGTCTCTCCGGAATGCACCTGCGGAGAGGAAGGGGGTCAGTAATTAGAAGTTTTATATGAAATAAATCAAAATTACATTGATCGTTGTTCATACGCGAAATGTATCGACTTCAAGGTAAGTGACGCTGGCCGAGCGACACAGATGCCACGTGGTGACCAAGAAATATGTTTATAACATGGGACAAAGTAATTTTATCTATTTTAATCTTTTTTATTTCATATATCAAATGTATTGATTCTGAACCAAACCTGAAAATTTGGCCGGTGACCGAAAAGTAAACCTGTATAAGATATTATCCGAGATACCTTGTTCTCGATAACAAGTACCGTCTCGTACCTTATCGTTCCTCCGGAGCGAATCCTTCCAGCTCTCGTTCCCAGGTCGCTCGTCGGGGAACACTATCTTTTCATATCTGTAACATTAAGAGGTCATATTGAAAATAATATAATTATATTATATATAATATTTTGCTTTTTTTGCTATACAAAGCAAAAATATTAAATTTTGATCTGGGAACGTAACGTACACGCTTTATAACACTTACTTTAGTGACTAAAGTAAGAGGCGTCATGTAAAAGAGCTCGCGGTAGTTATCCCATTAGATCAGTAGTTTCTAACATTTTCGATACTGTTACCCCTGTAAGCTATCTGGAAACTGATATTACCCCGCCATCAAAGTGTTATCAAAACAACTGCGGCGCAGTGCTCCATAGCATTTTTTTATTGTTTTACGATCCTATAATTAGGTTATTTCTTATCCCCGTGAAATATCTGAATTACCCCTGCGGGGTTAATTATTATTTAATGGCAATAATTCGCCTGATTAAGACTATCAAGTAAATTTACGTTAGGAATGTGAGAGATATTTATAAGTATTAAGTATATTAACGAAATGTAAAATACCTATTACAAAACATAAAGAAAAATCTGATAGCGATGATGCTTAATGAATCAGTTATTTGGTATGATTTTGCTTATCGCGTAGTAGATTTTTTAAGATTATATTTAAGTGATACCTGGTTTTCTTGTCGGTTCTCTCTTGGTCAGATTTGATTGTGGAAATATTTAGAATAAAACCAATTCCTTTTTCTGAGACGATTTAATAATAATGTTATTTTATCTAAAAGTATTTATTGCTCTCAGATAAAAACTTCGGCAGGCCGCGCTCCCGCAGCTCGCCGTACACCACGTCAGGTACTACGCGCCGCAGCCGCCGCAGCGCTTCTCATCTTGCGTCACTCACCCGCCGCCACCGCCGCCGCGCTCCCGCAGCTCGCCGTACACAACGTCAGGCACTACGCGCCGCAGCCGCCGCTGCAGGTCCGCGCGGCCGCAGCGTTCCTCCTCTTGCTTCTGCAGCATGAACTGCTCTAACGTCACGAGGCCCACGAGACTCTCAGGTTTGTGCACTTTTGGCTTCAGCGGCTGCAATAGTATTAAACTTTGGGTTAGTATTTTTTTAAGTTAAGAATTGCTTTTAAGTTTGAGATCTTAAGATAGGATTTGTAAGTGAGGGGAGGACATAAGAACATTAGTTAATACGCTACAATAAGAGACGGCTTCTACAGCTCCGTATTTTACTTTGTATTTACCAATCCCAAGAGTAACTGACGCTGGAAATCACGCACCTGTATGGCGGGTTTGGTGACAAAGTCGCTCTTCTCGAAGTCGAGCAGGTTGGGGTTGGAGGCGTGTATGTAGTTGATGGGCTTGGGCAGGCTGGTGGGCGGAGCGGCGGCGGAGACGGAGGCGGCGGCGGGCTGAGGCGCACGCCGATAGCTGCGGTAGTGCTCAGTGGGAACGGGCACGCCCACTTGTTTGCTCTGTTACATATTGCATCATTGTACTAATTAATTATTATAAAGAGGTATAGTAGTACCACAAAAATAAGTTACATCGGTTTTGTGTCGTTGAGGCAGAAGAGTGCAACATAACCCGATCTTATCCGATCTATAACACCAATTCAATAAAAACCTTATTCCAACACTTATAAGGCTTAAAATATAATACGACGTGAGCTCACGCTATCGTGCTCATGATATTTGTGCTGCATGACTTTTGTCGTTCGTATGAATGACAGCTGACGTTGGGCTAAGCAACTGGCGAATGTCAATACAACCAGCTCTCGTTTGACCAATGGCGAATAGAGAATTTCCGTGCAAAAGTATTGCCTGGTGATTTGTTGAAACTTTAACTAACTTCAAAGTCAGAATCAAGTTATTGAACAATCTCGTACTGACCTTACTATTTTTCGAATCATCTTTTGATCGCGCTCGGGAAAAGAACCGAAGGTACTTTCTATCGAGACTCGTCGAGCTGGCCTGGTGTACGTTCTCTTGCGACTCGCTTCTACCCGCACGGTGCGTTAGTTTCTTGAGAGAGCCAAATTTCGATTTCTCTTTCTCCCTTTCCTTTTCTCTCTCCCTCTCTTTTTCGTTTCGCCTTTCTGAACTTTCAGCGTCGGACTCAGAATCAGAGTACTCAGTTTCGGAGAACTGTTTCGACAACTCCATCTGTAATATCAAATATGAATATAAGAGTTCAGTACATCTATGCACTCAATGTGTGTGAATACAGTTGTATTGGGTTCTCCCCTGTATATATAATATACTAAAAAAATAAAAATAACATACGTGTATGCACCCGCGATAACACAAGCACACCCTCACTGACACGTGTATACGTTATACGGTAGTGTCGGCGCAGTGTACACATACGCACACGCACGCACCTGCTCGGAGAGGAGCGACGGCAGCAGCGTGGCGCGGTGTATGAGCTGTATCCACGCGAGCATGGCGTCGCGCGAATCGCACGCGAAGTAGAAGGCAGTGCCGGTGTGGTACACCTTGAAGGCATGCGCGCGCGACCGCACCTCGCCCGCCGCACACACCGTGAAGCCCTCCAGGTAGATCATGCACGCAGCCCGTGCGCACTGCAACGCAACAAGTCAGTAAAGGCCATCTCCTCAGTGATGTTTTAATCCATATAGTAATATGTGCATTATCCAATGAGAAAATTTTAGTATAGAGCTACGCTAACTCAGCATATACAGGTCATAATTACTTGAAAGTTTAAAGTTTTGTCGGAAATCCTGTCGGATTTTTTAAATATTAGCTAGCAGCAGGCACGAGAACAATCACAAGGTCGAGTACAAGATCAGATCCCTTGTCCCCGCGCTGAAAATAAAATTATATATAAAACAATATACACGTGTTTACATATACAATGCCAGCAGCTTGTCGAGTGAAAACTAAACCATTACATATGTCAGTATAGCTCGCTACGAGTCAGCGTGTCTCCATCGTCCTGTGCTACGAAGCATGTTGGTGACGCGAACTCATAATATTTTCCTGCTCCTACCGTCGTTAGTTTCAACATAAACATAACATGTACGCAGTGACGCAGTACGTACCTCCGGCGTGCGGTACGCGTACAGCAGGTTGTGCGCCAGCAGCAGGTGCCGCTCGGCCCAGCGCGCGCGCGCCGCGCCCCCGCCCCCCGCGCCGGTCCCCGCGCCACCTCCCGCGCCGCGCACGCGCTGCCACACGCGCCCCGCCGCGCCGCGCGCCGCTAGCGACCGCGCGCCCACCGACCGACGTTCTGCACACACACATCACACACAACAACTTCTGTGTTAATAATTTATAAACAGTTCATAAAAAAAAGCGATGAAAAATAATTAATGAAACATTTTCAGTGCGAGAGCTGATTTTTTAAAGCGGTGTCTACGGTAAATCTGTTTATACATAAATATTGCATAATAAATACCCAGCTTTACATTTGTTACGTCCCTACGCCTTTGTAATATTACAGTAGCAGTAGCAGTACATAATTCCCGCAGTAGCAGTAGCGTTACCCAGTGATTATATATGACATTAATCTTAATGCGACTCACTTTATGTTCAATCGCCGAACGTAACTGTTATCTTAGTTTTAGTTAATTATAATTGTTGTTCCCGCCACACGTGGCGGTACGCTGAACGTTCTCGACATACCCCGAGAGGGGTGGGACGAATGAATGCCGTCAGTCAATGGGTGGCCACAGTTCGACCGGCGCGTGCACACTCATACATCTCCTGCGCAGGAATATTTTTGTTCGTGCTTATCTATCGTAATATAAATGCTTCTGCCCTATTGCTGTGCTCAATTTATGGGCTAACAATATGAACTATATAAGTGCTTGTGCAAGTGTTCCGCTTAAATCCTTCCGCTTATCTCCGTGCAGCGTGTCCGCGGGTGTAATTCAGCACAAAGGGTGAGTCCGTCAGTTTTCCCATCCCAGATCCTAACCCATATCATCCCATTCCAGCCCAACGAGCGACGGTCGCCATGAGGCGCCGTCAATTGTAATTGTATTACAACAAATATTCTTATTTTCTTATTAGTTTCTTTTATTCTAATTAGTTTCTTTCAATGAAAGGAACGTTATTTATATCTCATATATCCATACTATGAACATGAACGTCATAATAACATAAACAACGTACTAAAAAGAAATGAAACTCACTGGCTAGGATAGAGTTTTTCTTCTTAAGGCTCCTGGTCTTGGAGGAGGGGAATATGCCGCGCACTACGCTGGTGCCAGGTGACATTCCCCCCTCCGACCCCACTACGATCTCGTCTCGTTTCTTCTCCTTGTCCCCCCTGTCCCCCTTGTCCTTGTCCGGGCGGTCGCAGAGCGGGCTGTCGGGATCGCCGTTGATGGGCGGCATCTCGCGCCGCTCGGTCGACACCAACTTTATGTCTTGTTTGTTGATGTGGCGCAGCGGACTCAGGGTCTGGAACATCGTGCAACATATTACGAACGTTATTTAAGTGTGTGTAATCTAATGTATAGAAAAAAATATTTTGCATGACTAAAAAGTAACAAAGTGCCGCGGTTACATAGTAAATACATAATTTTTATATATTAGTCGCCTGGTAGTAGTACCTAGTGGGATATGAAATTGATATATCAAAAACCTAAGGTTTATGGAGGATACTAGGACACTTAGTCTGACCATACATAAGTACTGATACAATTAAAAATAAAAAATATTACATTTGAATTTGGAATCTGTTATTTTTATACGATTGTTCATTCTCATTTTGGGTATACATACAATACATTGTACAATATTTTGCGATATTAAAATGGATAAAGAGAACAGAATCGCTTTGATTGCATTACACTAAGTATTGGTATTAGTCAAATGTTTGTGTACCGGGCTATTAATAGGTACAACGAGACTTCCTCTGTTTGTGACAGAAAAGATATGGCCGACAACGTAGTGTTCGTACAAAAAAGGTGGTTTTAAAGCAGTAAGGGAAAGAATTCGAAGAAATCCTGTCCGAAAGCAAAAGATTTTATCTCAGGAAATAAGGATATCACCTAAAACCATGTCGCGTATTTTATGACTACGACTAGACGACTTGCCGTCGTCCCGATCATGACCCGCTGGATTATGATTTATGGTCAGTTTTAGAGAATACAGCTTGCTCTAAACGCCAAGATAATTTGGAGTCCCTAAAACAATTCATACGATTGGCACTGCCAATATAATAATTATATAAATATAAAATAATAATTTCCTCATGGAAACTCATGGAAAGAGTGCGTGCTTCTATTGATAACTGGCCTCAACGTTTAAAGGACTGTATTGCAGCCAATGGAGACCACTTCGTATAAGCTTTTTATATATTTAATTGTTTTATAATAATAATAAGGTCGTCCGTCGTCGTCGGCCGTCTATATAATATAGACGTGCCTTCTGCGCAGGACACATTATAATGCACAAGTGTGCGCGCAAACACAAGTGCACTCTCTATTCCCTCACTCTCATATTCCGATGGGACGGCAATCCAACACGACCGGTGAGAAATCAGGCGCAGGACCTACGGCTTAACGTGCTCTTCGAGGCACGGGGGTGTAAAACCGCCAACTTCCTGACTCCGGACTGTTATTAGAAATTGAAAAATCCCAATAACAATTTTCGGTCCGATCCGGGGGTTCGAACCCGGGACCTCACGTCTGTGGATGAACACGCTTACCACTAGACCACGAGGCAGTCAATTGTTTTATATTTGTGTATTAAACTAACACACTTTAAAAGTAATAAATGTTATTTGTAATTTAAAAAATATATTTTTCTTTGTAATAGAACTTATGGCTAGACTAGGAATATCTGTACAGTTATTTTTCATGGCGCCAGTAAAAACACATCATCTGTTGTCTAGCTCTCATGGTTCTTAACCTTTCGGTTACCGCGGACGTTCATTGACGCTCCAAAAACACGCAGCGAACACGTGGTCGGTACCGGGAGATTTAAGAAACTGCCTGGTGAGTGACGGACACAGTATTTTACAACCCCGACGTTTCAGAAGCTGGTCACGGGTGGACTTAGGCGACAGTTGTCCTGGTGTTACCTAAAACATGAACCTGAACACCTGGTCACCCTGAAACAGCGCATAATTATAAGTTTTGTTACCTGGGCGGCGTCGAAGGGGCGTACCCGGGGGCGGGGCGCGGGCGCGGGGACGGGGTCTCTCGTGGGCGACACGGGCGAACGGCGCCAGTCGCGCGCGACCTCCCGCGGCGGCGGCGTCGGCTCG
>LUGF01053251.1:385310-405326 GCA_001625245.1 Calycopis cecrops
CTGCTCGGCGAAGCGCTCCCGCTGCGCGCACGTGGCGGCCTCTAGCGCCAGTTTCAGTAACGCCGCCTTACGCTCCGCTAGCGCGCCGCCGCACAGCGACCATCTGAAACACACACACAAACACATAAACAATGTGTTATAAATTGTCATACAAATAATAATATTTTTAATTAATTGTAACACCAAATTTTTTTATAGAAGGAAGTAAGGGAGCTGCGGGGTGCACTCACAGCTGACCTGAACACTCGTGATTCTGGTGGAATTGTCAATAGTTTCACACGCCATTATACAACCGCATCTTGTTAGCTGAAGTATTCGAACAGGCCTGTATCACAAGTTATATCGTTATTTTAGTGCGGTCTAGAGATGATGTGGTGAGCAGCGACTGACCTGTCCAGCCAGCAGACGAGCGGCTTGACGGCGTGCACGGTCCGCGCGACATCGGCGAGCGTGTGCGTCTCGAGGCGCGCGTCCGCGCGGTGCCGCAGCTCGCGCGCCAGCGACGCCGCCGCCGCAGACACGCGCAGCGCCAGCTGCTGCACGCATTCGCGCGTCACCTCGTAGTGCTGCAAATTGTTACGGACACGGGTTTTATATTTGACGACCAGGCTGACGCAGTGGTAGAGGACTGGGATACGCCAGGGGTCGCGGGTTCGAATCCCGCCTAGGTCGTGGATGTTTATCTATATATTATAGACTTAGTCTGGCCATAAATACTGTTACAATTAAAAATAAAAAAAATATTACATTCGAATTTGGAATCTGTCATTTTTATACGATCGTTCATTGTGTTAGCTATAAAGGAGTGAGTGAGCCATATTTTTGTGAAAAAGGTATCAAAACATCGGCACAAGTGTATCAAGATACCATTCTTGAGAAGGTACTTAAAACCCTTAATAACACCATGTTCAGTAACCAAGAATGGTTATTCCACCAAGCCTCCACGCCGAGTTATAAAGCTCGGTCCACGTACTCTTGATTGGAAGCGAACGTCACGGACTTCATCAGAGCTGAAGACTGGCCGTCGTCTAGCCCTGGTCTTAATCCACTGGATTATGAGTTATGATCACTTTTAGAATACAGCTTGCTCTAAACGGAATGATAATATGGAGTCTCTAAAACAATCCATACAATCGTATGGCATTGAATAATTTCGCCATGGAAAGAGTGCGTGCTTCTATTGATAACGTTAAAAGGGCTGCATTGCAGCCAATGGAGACCATTTCGAATAAGCTTCTTACATTTTTAATTGTTTTAATATGTAAAAGTAATAAATGTTATTTGCAATTAAAAAATAAAAAAAGTATTAAATATTAACAGTAGGCACGTAGTTTACATGCCTACTGTTAATACGAAACTATTATTACTATTATTGCTTTTTAAGCAAGTTAACGAAAATACTTTTTTCAAACAAGTTAAATAACTTAATAATTAAAAAAAATGTAAAGATCCTTTGACCTTAAGGCGACAGCGAGCGGAAACCTCGCACGAGGTGAATGACCCCGGTCTCTCGTACCGGCCGGCCTCGTGACAGCTGACGATACAGCGTGTACGAAGTGAAAAAAACTTTAAAAAAATCCTGTGACTCAACTATTGCTCTGATTAATCTGATTTTTGTTATGTAGCTTGGAAATGATACACTAAATATACGGTTTCATTTAATGCCTCTGTTTTATCAACCTTGTATAAAACTTTGTAAATTTATAAAATATATCTATATATATAAAACTCAAACGTGACATAGCCATCTATCAACGCACAGCCCAAACCACTGGACGGATCAAGCTGAAATTTGGCATCCAGGTACATGTTACGACGTAGGCATCCGCTAAGAAAGAATTTTTAGAAATTCAACCCCTAAGGGAGTGAATTAGGGTGTTGAAGTTCATATGGATTTCGCGGTTGAAACCGCGGGGCACAGCTACTTAAATATATTTCCGTTGTCTAGTACCCATAACACATATACACATACTAATTCACTTTAATAAATATTAAGTCTAAATAATTTTTATTCGGTCCAATTAATTAATTAATTAATCAATAAGTTAAATAGTATATCATTGACTCATTACTGTTATTTTGATGCAAATTTTAACTATTCTATTATGACATTTCTTATATTATTATGCATTACTCCTTACTTTTCATTCTGACATTTTTGTACTTACTTATTTGGATTTTAATTGATTATTTTATTTTTTTTGAAATTATTTATTATTGACCTTACATCAAATCTGACATATGTAAATAGGGTATATGTATTCTGTGATGTAAATGCTTTGTCACCTATAAAAGTACACACATCAGAATTTGTTTTTTAAATTATTTGTTACTAATGTATTAATGTGTGAACTGCAGGTGTCCTATTTAAATAAATAAATAAACACATATTATCATTTAGTCACATCTTGATGAAAATTCATGAACAATAACGACCGGTATATCTGATGTCCTCTTGTATTTAATTTCATTTTAAATGGTAAATAGCATAGTTAAGGTATATTATATGATACAAGTATAATATTATCATAATATGTATACACTACATACACGCGACAGCTGAGCATGACAATTTGTTTGACTGTGTTTGACCAACTACACAAGAGCGGCATATTATGTAAATACTTTGTTATAACTGTTTAGAATAATAAGATTGCTAGTCTATTGTCTTAGGTTCACCTGTAAAATATAATTAATATAAATATTTCTTGTGTGCGTGTGTATCTCACAAACCCCTCCTAAACGACTGAACCAATCTTGACGAATTTTTTTGTGTTGAGGGGCATTTGAGAATGGTTTAGATTCACAAATCAGCCCGGCAGATAGTGCTGCAGTCCTATGACAGAATTTAAGCGAGTGAAACTGTGGGACATAGCTAGTAAATAAAGAAATGTCTTATCATCCTGTCAGCCTAGCTTGTGTTGAGTACAGTATGGGCATGTCTTACCCATTGATTAATTATATTTGGTATTTAACATATTGGACGTATATTACAGTATTTTATTACAGAAATGCTTTAAAATTTCAATAAATTGTAAATCAAAAATAATGGGACTTTCTAATGCAAGAAACTTGAAATAAATTAAGAATGCTCTCATGGAGTTAACTATCAATTATAGAAAAAATAAAACAATACATGTGGCAATGTATTGATGAGTAAACTTGAAAAAACATTATATTTAATAAAGCTTCAGGCAAATTATAGATTCACCAAATAATGTCAATCAGTACATATCCATCCATGATCTTGACAGGATTCAAACCCACTACTACGACCAGTGTAATTATTTATGTTTATTGTATGTAATAATGCATTGTCAAATGACTGTAATTACTTAAAGGAATTAATGTTGTAATACCTGTGAAGAATTATGTGAGTAAAAATTTGTGTGTTGATTAATATATATATATATATATATATATATATATATATAATACCAACTACAAAAGATCCTATTAAAGCTAATCTCCTATAACAATTGCATTTGCAATTTTTTAATTTATATATAACGAATTGGGATGAAAAATGATGAAAAAATATGAATTAGGATTTTTAGCTTTGGATGGATGGAAGCGAAGTTGCAACCAATGTCATAGGAACAAAGTAAAAAGAATAGTAGCTGTCTGTGTACATAAGTGAAATGAAAGTTGACAAGAAGCGGACACATGTAGATGGAAAACCAATCGCATGTATTAGAAACAAATAGTACAGGAGATAGACAGAAGAATAACTAATGCATGGAAAAAATTTCGTCCCTAAAAGTAGTGATGAAAGATAAACACTACATAGCTGAGATCAAGAACAGACTCCTTATTCTGACAATTCTAACATACATTTGCTTAACTTGAGCACTAACAAAAAAGTTGCAGTTCAAATTAAGAACTTTCCAACAAAGCAGGGTGAGCTAGGCAACATCTAGGGATTTAAAAGAAACAACAAGAACAACAGAAATCAGAAAAATTACACTCCAAAAACTAGACAACTGAAATGACGATTGACACACAGATTAATTATTTTCATCGTTAGTAGGAGTTTAATTTGTATAATATAACCGGCTTTGCCAGCAATAAAGGCTTTTAGATAAACTGTTAACGCCTTAACAGTATGAAAACTCATAATCCGGAAAACACTGTCCACTTAATTTAATTTCTGACCTTAATTTGTTTTTTGTAAATTATACTGGATTGAAATAATTTTTAATATTTTGTAATAAATGTGAACAAAACTTAAAAAACTGCTACTACTTTGGTTTAAAGGCTCAAAAATGAAGTTCACATACAGAAAATATAATAATGATAATAAAATATGTTGAATATGTCTCTGTCCGACAAATCTATTAACCTACTTTGATACACTACAAGTTTATGTTAATTGTGAATAAATGACTATCAGTTAGATCTAAATTTGTTTAAATGTTTTAATAAATTATTAATAGCATTTCTGTTTGTGACTGTTAAGTAAGTTATTTATGTATATATGTTAAGATTGATGTTAAGTAAAACTTTGTATAATTTCTATTCTCATTTATTCTAATTGGGGAAAATATTTTATTTTTCTTTCCAGATCAATAATAATTCCTTTCAAAATTTATCACAAGAGTTTAAAGAAGTTTTATGCTCATAACTCAATAGTTATGGCGATAAATATTGATGTTACGTTTTATTTTTGTTTATTTCAAAGTTTTGGCCATAATGAAAACAATACAATCTAAGAAATATGAAAAAATTAAGTTTGCAAATTCTTAGAAATGTACTACTTAATTGGTATTGCTTCAGCTAAGTATAGTTCAAACAAAGTTATGTAAAATGTTACATAGTCAGATTACATACATAGTTTCGTAAGTGTTCGACGGCTTCCAGTAGCAGCTCTTGGTGGCCGATGATGTGCATTCCAAGGTACTCGAGATCGTCGCAGCGCAGCGTCAACAGCTTCGTGCCATTCAATCCTCTCTTACGCAGCTCCGGTACATATTTCGCCACTGTTGGTGCTAGGCCTGGAATAACGCTCCTCGTGAGTCACCGAGTTAAAAACTTACTTGTTTCGCAGAATATCTACTGACCTGACATCCATTCTGCGACTTGATCCGGAGACCATTCAGCTATATTCAATACACCCATTTCACAAACTGCTGGCCCTGTTTATTATTGTTCTTTTCGGGCACATAATTGTTCAAAATAATGCGAGATATCAAATATTGGTCAGATAACCAGCCGACCGATGTTTATTGTCAATTTGTCACTGTCTGCTCACTGCTGTCAATGTCAAACGTCAACATTCTGTGCCTTCACTTTTTTATTACATATCTTGTTGAATCTAGATGGCGTAGTTGCATTTGCGACTAGATTTATTACTTTTGTATTATTACTGTAGTGTAGAATTTAGTAATTGTTATTTTTCCTTTGATTTGCAGTTATTGTATTATTTTTAGATTTAAAATTATGTTCTTTACGCAATCGTGTTATAGTTTTTTTTACTCTTACTAACAGATGGCGCTATAACAGTAAATGTACATGTTATACGATAAATATCTTCGATATTTGCCTGTTTGTGACATCAATCTGCGCTAAAATGTAAAATGTAAAAAATATGCCTCTATAGAATGATTTAATGTGATATAATATACAAAGCTGTGGGCAGGAAGTGGGAAAGGTTAGCCGAAAATCGAGGCTGTAGAGTGTAGACTAATGATGATGATGATGATGATGAGTATTATTATCAAGCCTTAAAGCTTTTGTCTAAGTTAGTTTATAAAAACTTTACTTATGGAAGTGAAAATTGCTTTAACGGCTTTAAACAGGGAAAAACAATGAGAGTAAATATAGTAAATATAATTATGTAAAAGTTGTGCTACGCAGCATGCATGCAGGTGAATTGGGCCGACATGACCGGAGAGGTACCTCTCGCTTAGACGTTACTGACGTTAACGTGTTAGCTGTGCCGTAGCCGCTGGCCCATGGAGGAGAAGCAGGAAGAGCAACGCGTCTGTGTCACCTCTATACGGATGTCTGTGGGCTTCGGTAGTCTTGAAAATGGCTCCGAATTGACCCTTTGCCCTTCTACGCGATAAAGAAAAAAATCGTTAGGCTCAGCTACCGTTCTGCGCGTACCTACGCAGCCGGTATTATTCTACAAAAAAAAAGAAATACTTATTCGCGTAAGCATTTTTATAGTAGTTTTAAGTTTTCAATTCTATCAGCATTCCCAATATCCCTACTTACATATATTGTGCCTAAAAACGAATGAGGCATAATACACTGATCTGATGATTTGAATTTACTTTTCACATTTCGCATTCTACCTATATCAAGATTGAAAAACGTATAATACAACTAAGGAATTCAACTTTTAATAAATTAATAAATTATAAATTACTTTAAGTTTTAACACTTTTTTACATTGTAAATTATTTACAGTGTATATTATGTAGGATACAATAGAAGCCCAGCGACATTCCTATCTCTGAAATTTTGTTCACGGAAAAAAAAATTGGATCACGGAATTTTATCTAGCAAATTAGTGCAAATTTAGATTTTGATTTTTAGTGTGTTCTAATTAGGTACCTACCTTTATATTTTAAACTTTCAATTGCATAAATCTACTAAGAATAAAATCTTAACAATTTATCTTTTTTATGTTTCTACTAGTTTAATTTACACTCTTCAAACCTCATGGTCATATCGTTAGGCACCTACCTAGGTAGGTTACCTACCGAGGTACCTAAGCTAGGCTTTTTTTCTTTCCTGGACATTTGTTCTGACCTGGACTTATGCTGTGGAAGCAAAGAGAAGCTCGATACAGATTAATCGGATTGCTGAGTGCTGAGTGCTTGTAGAACGATAAGACACGTTTTGGGGTCGAAAGGGGGACCGACTGCCTCCTCCCCCGAGGTGGGAGAGGTGCCGACGCCGCGCCCGCGCCGGTCCCGTCAGGAGAATGTGAGAGAAAACTATTATGATCACGGCTGTGAGGCCGCGGGAGCCTTCAACCGACGTCGGTGGGGGTCGTCGGTGGCCTCGGCGCTGTCGCGGCGTCTGGTGTCAGTCGGACCGAACAAAGTTGTTTGCTTAGGCATCACTTACCTAATGTCGTTTTGAATGAAAATATATTATGCATATAGCAAGTTATAGGTAATATAGTATGTATACCTACCTACCAAAAATAAAAGACATGCTGATACTCCATGGCCTTGGGGTATTCCGTATGTGCCGCCCTGTTCATCTACCACCCACGTCACACGTGTCGGTGCTCAAAGTAATTTTTTCACAGAGACAGGAGTATGCCATCAGCTCATGAGTTTTAAAAGACGCAGTGTCGTTACCGCGCTGCTAGCTGTACCTACCGTGCCGAGTGCCGAGTGCCGACTTATCTCTAAATCGCACATTTATTATCGACGTGAAGCGATGGCTCTTTCACGTTTCATAATATCTCCTGTTATATTATTTAAGAGCGTCGGTATTCTCCTTACAACTCCTTTAAACGTTCAATAAGGATTAAAAAAATTTATGAAATGCAAGCGAGCACATTCCATGAACATTTACACTTTCTACCGGCCTTCTAACAGACCGACCGACAGCGCCGGCTACTGAACCCTAAAAAAGCGACAACTCTTTATTTACGCTCATAAATGGCAACAAGTGATAATAGTAGGTAAATACCGTTTATGTGACAAAAACTTGTGACATTCTGACAACAAAAGGCATAATCCACTCCGACCGCTGGCCGGCATTTTATCTCGTAAAAAAACTACTCGTTAGCAAAAAAAAACTCCGAATGACCGGTGAATTTTTCCCGCCATTAATTCAATTTACGTTCAATATTGTGTTTACGGTTAAAATAACTCTCGAGGCAAGACAATCGCCCGGGAGTCAAACCGGCCCGCGCAGGCCGCAGCTCCGGGCTCCTGGCTACAATCATTTACAAGTCTGACAAGTTCGCGAGTTTAATTGCCTTATCATTATTATTAACGACAGCTTTTGTTTTTGATTTTTGTTGATGTTATTTACTGATATCAAAATATTTTTATATACATTCCGTGTAGCATTATTGCTGAATCGGCAGGCACGCCATGTCCAATAGGTATAATATTATATAGCCGACTTGTACTGGGCGTAGTAAACCAAGTTAGTGGAGAAGGAAATGTACTTAGGTGTAGGTATGACTTCTACTGGTTCTTTCTTTCGTATTGGTTGCTCGTATGTGTTCTGCTAACAGGAAGGTTGTCAGTATAGAATTCAGTGTTTGCTAGTTAGTTACCTTTTTTACAAAATAATAAGTAGGCCGTAGGTACGTGTTCTTAAGTTAAAAGTCAGCTTAGGTTTTATGATACTTAAAGTCGCAAATCGGCACCAACTCTATTTCGGACGGCATAAATAATAGTAAGTTATTTTTACAAGGAAGTATTAGGTATAAATGTCAAATGAGGATATATTATGGAACTCATTAAAAGTAAGCTAGGGCATCTAAAGCTCTGACAATATGTATTTGGTAATGTGAGCTGTAGACGGGAGTCAAACTCTCGCCGTTAGATAAGAGGAGCACAGGCCTGCGACCTGCCGCAGAAGTGTGACCACGCCAGAGAGAATTTAATTTGTGTACACGAGACTATCGGGCGCCATTTTCGCCCATAAAAGCTGTGACGTGTGTTCTTGTGAGTGCGGAGCTCCCCTCCAGAGCTACCAACTATACAACACTCAGTACAAGCCCTCTAGGACACGTTTACGAAATTAATTAAAAGTGACAAATTGAGTTGTTTTAAATATTATAATGTTTCTCGACCTGACAGGTAAGTACACTTACGTAATATATCGTGTTACGATTGTACCTACTTACATCATAATTATACTTTCCGTTTTTACATTTAATTTATATTTTCTGTATAGATATATTCATTGATATTCAGGTATTTGAGTAAGTGGATGTTGCATAAGACTCTCAGTTTTTAATTACGGTCTGTAGGTATTGTTTGTTGAAACAAATATTTACAATATTTTTGACTATTCATTTTCTTAGCAAAAATATGGCTACTAACTAGCCTTGCTTTTCGAGGTCAGTCGGGGTTTTGTTCTGTTAGTTATTTATTATATTTAATATTTTTTACTAGCTGTTTTAATATTTAAATTACAAATAACTAAAATTCTACAAAACTAAATACGATGAGATTGATAAGTAAAAAAATGAAACTTAGAAATTTGATTATAAAGTATATTCTATTTAGTTGTTTGTTTTTTTTTCATTTACCCAGCAGCACATTATCAAGATAAATACTGGTATAGCGATACCTCGTACTTTAAAATTTGTCTCACGGCTCGCTGTTCGGGTTGCAGGAGCCGCAGCGAACATAGAAATATACATAGGTGGGTACATACATACTTACATATACCTATACTTACATACCTACCTACCATAGCAAAACGTTATTCTTCTTTCTGCAGCAGGGGGGTAATAAAAGTACAATATTATTTTTGATTTGACTAGGCTGCCTTTATAAACAAGTTCCAACAGTTGCCTAACATATTGTGTATTACAGGGATCAAGCTTCTAGACGCCACCGGCCACGCTGCATGTGACATGTGAACCTAATGCTAGCGAACTTTCGTTTGTATAATTTTATACGTATGATAGGTATGACATGTTATGTCACATGTTATGGTCATTGTCTTTTGCTTAGTGTTTTGCTAGCTCTTGATTCCTAAAATGATCACGAGGGCGGCGTGTGGTGCTTCTGTGTTTCCTGCACGGTCCCTGATGATTGCGATAATTATAACTGTTCCGTATGTAAGAATTTATCATTATTTTATAAATGTAATACAGAAGATAACGACAAAAAAATTATATGATCTATAGTTTGGTTTCAATATCAATTTACGTAACCAGAGCAGTGGCAGCCGCCGCGGACCTACATGTAGTGCGCCGTGCTCCGACTCCGAGGACTAATTCCACGCCGCATGTCTGCGTCACATTATACGAATTCCTCGTAAATTGTCTAAAAAAGGTCGCACGAACGTATCACTAGATGTTATTATAGCGTGTGTCGGACATGAATATGTATGCGGCCTGTATTACGGGCGGAACAAAAACGTCCCGCATTCTAATGATAAGACCGCGGCAGCCGCCACGCGGACCACCAGCTCTCTGGACACGACGCGAGTTCGTCCCACGCGTCAACGGGATCGCACCCCCATAAAGTATCGATTTAATCGTCACCCGAGCGGCACCTTTATCCCATTCTAGATGGACGCGCGGCTCTTATCTGATGGGTCGGTGCGCGGGGCGCGGGGCGCGGGTGTAGTGCGGTAGCTCCGGAGATTTAGTGCCGCTCATAAAGAGGCCAGTCACCGGCCACCGGCCACCGGAGACTCCCTTTATTGTAACGATAAATTAGCTTAATTAGGGTGTAAAGGATCTAGCGACATGGGTGGCCGCTGGGCCGCAGATGGCCACTAATTAGTGGTGGTGATCCCTCCGCGACTCACTCCAGATACACACCGCACATGTCAGGTAGTAACAGCACGGGGAATACGTCCGTAACCTATTGTTTAATGTTGTTGGAATAGATAATTATGTAGTTATTCAACAAAATGCCACTTTAATATAATTTAAATGTATAAAATAAAAGTAAAAATGAATTATGCAGCGATTTAATAACATTATGTTAAGTTAATGTATCTTTATTACTATATAAAATATACCTACGTACGTGAAGTATAAGCAACATAAATAAAATACTAATATTTTATTGTTTCCTTATGAATAACATTAATAATACATTAACAATAATTTATATGTTGCAATCTTTACTTAGAAATTGAAATCTGTAGTTGAAGAAATTCATAAGTAAGTATTTAGTCTAGGAGTAAAAAGGAAATAAAGTCATTTGAGGAAAATATGTTTATTTAAAAAGTCACAGTTTGGGGATAATTTATTCAAAACAAATTAAAACGCCAGGCAAATATGAGCTACCTCGAACTAATGACATCTAGACTTTTCAAATGTCGAATGTGAATTTGTATCGTCTTCTGGAACCTTCGGGGCAGGAGCAAAGGTCTTTATGAAGAGTACCTCGTAGGTAGGTACCTACGATGTAGATAAAATATGTCGTCACATTGTTCTTGAGTTCAACCGACAGTAGAGTGTTGAAACCCAAAAACGGTTTGTAACATAAGTATTTATAATGAAATATTTAGATTATTTTATTTTCTCAATAGTGTAGATACCTACCTACAGGTATCTTCTAAATTCTCTACCCACTTGAAATTAGTGGAATGTTTGATGCTTTGTTTATACAGTGTATCAAGGTTATAGCACGCCCACAATCCAGAGCCAGGCTGCTAGTACACAAATATCTCCGTACAAACATTCACATTTATAATAATAGTAGGATATCAAATGGTATTCATAGGTATTAAATACCTATGAATATATTTTGAAATTTCAATGTAATGTAAAAGTTTGTATTGAAGTTTGTTACACTTTCACGTAGAACATGCCTTTAGATGAGGTTTAGAACAGATATACGTCCTCAGAATACGATCCAGAGATGTGATGTTCAGTTGATCTCCAAGTCGCTGGGACACGTGTAGCGAGTGTCTCTAGCGAGTTGTATTATTTCATGGACACAATTCATCGTAGGAAAAAAATGGTAACGGAATGTCAGTCACCAGAAGTTACGCAGAGGCATTTCCTACTTACTTTCCGGACTCCCCGCACCGGACCGTCGTCCGCACGAAAGAAGGCATATTTCACGATGAGCGAGAAGACATTCTGTCGCTACTTGTTTTCTCTTCACGTCCAGTTTCTGACAACTAAATCCATATGTTAACTGAAAATAATAAACTTGAGACTCGAATTCGAGCCTCGTAGCGATAGATTTAGCTCTCCCTCGTCCGTGTAAGAGTGTGCAGTTGTCTAGCCATATATCACCCGCGCGATGCGCGCCGTGTAGCCGCCGCGAACACGACGCCAGCTCCGCGCGCGTTATCAGCTCTTATCTACGTAGATAACGTGATTTACTTCGCGCTAATTGAGTGATTTACGACTACTAGGCACCCCGCCGCGCCGTATGCGTCCCTGTACCGGCGAGGTGTTACGGCCTAATAACGACGTCCTTGCAAACGCTGCGCGCCTGGTAGGCCTGGTACCTACTATATTTACAATGTCATTTTTGAAGTAAATCAGGAAATACGCGCGCTTGACATGGGGAATGGGCTGGCGAGAGCGTTACAAAAAATCACACATCGGGCGAGATCAATGGAAGTTGTCATTCAAATTCAAAATTCAAATTCTATTTAAGTGAAACTTTTTTTATAACTATGGTAATGACTTTGTATATTAAATCAATAAATAAGTTTTACTTCAGTTGTGTGGTCTAAAGCACACACCTTTTTATAGTATAAGTACGCAAAGAGCAGCAGAACCCATTAGTGACTAAGGATATCCAAAGACATGCACAGTTGCTATGCAGACTCGTTGAGTCCGCATAGGCTCCAAGAGGGCATCCAGGATGCGCCAGCATACACGACAGTTTGCAGCTGTATCCTGGTCGCGCCGCTCCTGTTATGCTAAAATTTGAAACTGTTAAAGGACTTTATCTGAAATAACAAAATCGAGTTCTACAAATACCAAAGTAGATAACGTATATAACGATAGGAGGAGAAAGGATCTGGCGCATCTGTGTAGCCTCTATGCTACTGCTATACTACTATAGGTATTATATATAATATACTGTTGCTGCTATACCATAAAAAAAACTCGTCACTTTACAGATCCTACTTGGAAAACAACTGAATCACACCATCAGTGAGCTGCTAAATTCGTAAGCTAGATGGCGCTAGTAGGACGTCTCTGTAACGCGTTCGCTTTTGCAAGCCTTTATCGACTTAGTAGTTGTTGTGTGAGGCGAGCTAAGGTACCGATATAGTAAATGCGCTCGTTAAATACTAGTCGATAAAGACCGTTATCACACTTCATACACTTCTTATTGTATAGGAGGCAAATGAGCAGGCGAGATGATGTTGGACGTTGTCATGACATGGACCAACGACTGTACGTGCTCATCCAAGCACTGGGGTGTAACACCGTCAATTTCCCTCCTTCGGGCAGTTATTAGAAATTGACATATCGCTATAATATTATCGTCCGACCGCGGGGACCTTACGATTTATAGTTTATGTTGTTCACCACTGAGCGACGAGGTAGTTTAACACAATATTAACAGCTCAACGAACCTCGTGTTCTACGAAGCCATAAACACGCCTGTAGCGAGAAGCCATCGTCACCACCCGCCACCCGCCAGCGGCCAGCACGCGAGCTGGCAGTCCTGCCATAACATGTTGAATGCTACCTGCATTACACTTCAACTATACCTTTACTGCAGTCGGTACTGTAATGTATAGCATAGGAATAGAACCTCCACGACCAAGTATGAATGGAACCTCTGAAATTGTTATATTTTTTATTATTTATTTTATTAAAAAAAATATAGCAATTCAAATTGTAAAATCATAGAACACTCGGAGTTTGTTTCTGTTTGACAGAGAAAAAAATAGATTCATTCCGACACGAGGTTCTGCGGACAAAACCTCTCCTAATATAAATGAAATAATTGTGAATGTAGAATATGGATTAGCCAGGCCTTATTCTTTATTGTTTCAATGTATTAGTGATTAATATAAATTATATTCTAAATATATCAATAATATAATTGTCCAAGCGTTTTCATTTGATGGTATTGGTCAGCCAGATGGCACAGATATAGCTTAGGCAGTAAATTAATGTAACATCATCGCCCCCGGTGTTATAGTACCTAAGTCAGCTAACCACCACTTATCTTCTCACTGTCAGGCAAAGTCTTATTCTTTTTTATGGAATACCTAGAGGAACAAACGAGAAATTGAAGACCATTTGACTACCAAAGCCCATTACGCAGATGTGATCACACAAGGCGGACCACGCAGCTATCACTTTTAAAGTTCTGCTCTAATTAGCATAGCACTGCCTCTTCTAATGAACTCCAAGACCCATCACTGTGACCGCTTGCTCCACCGCGATCTCGTCTGCCTAATCGTGGCCTCCACTTAACTTGTAGGTTCATCTGCCATCGATTATCGTCAGTGTGATATCAGCCTGTTACCAGATGAGTGAGCCCATTCGTCTTGTGATATCGGATGCTTTAGTTCTTTATCATGTGCAGACTTCTTTTATAATTCTATCGAAAATACCACGTTCACTTCAGCCCGCAGCCTCACAGACCAGTTAAGAATTTGGAGGCCACGTTTCGACTCCGCGGGTCAGCACATATTTTTTTTTTTTATGGTATAGGAGGGCGAACGAGCAGTTGTAGCCATTTTCATGACTACCGACGCCCATAGACATCTGCATAGACTACAGATGCGCTGCCCCCCTTTCTCCTCCCACCTCCATGGGCCACCGGCTACTTACACACCGCACGAAACGCGACAGCATAGCTGTCACTTCACGCCGGTCTCGTGTAAGCGAGGGGTACCTCCCCGGTCGTGCCGGCCCAATTCGGCTGCATGCAAGCATGCAGCGTGGCACTACCTCTTACATTCATTGTTTAAGCTAATTAGAAGCTAGATGAAAAGCTGGGTTAAAAGTGGCGTGCTCCTTTGGAGTACTGGGACCAGAGCCACGATTCCACCTTGTAGTAGGGACTGTTCGGAGGCACCCGGACAGTCCCCAAGGAGGAGAAGTCTTGCCTCTTCGCCGAGGCCAGCCTGTCGCTGGAGATATCCAGTTGCTAGCAGATCTGAGACCCTCCAATTATAGCACCTGAAGGCACCCGCAGGGGTTTAGTCGGCAGTGCACGAGTGTGGAGGCCTACGTAGGTCCACCCGAACTTCTAGGTAACATACGTACCTAAATGCCTATTCCCCTGCGTAAACAAAAAGAAGGTAGGTACCTACTGTCTACCTATTAACGTACATCTCCTATGCGTTATAAAGATTCCTTTATCTTTCTCGTGTCATTAATATAATTATTTCCCAGTAGCGTGCACAACAAGCGCAGTCGAGCCGAGTTTCTCACACGATGGGAGCTGGGAGTGCGGAGCGCTTCCCACACGACACAATGTGCTCTGCTGTGTGGGCGTGTCGAGCGTGCTATTGTTTGGCAAAGCAATTGCTGGATTGTAACCGGCATGAGCGGGACACGGCTCTTACAGGAAACTATTTTATGTTATTACATTTATGACCACAGCTACGGAGCTGAACACTCATAACTGATGGCGCCTACTACACGGCTGTAGTCCGCGCGGGTACGCGAGCTGTAATGAAGTGCGCGCCTGTTAATAAGCCGGAGCACGGGAACTTCTCCAAACTTGATCCGCGCTCCATTATCGCTCGGCGCTCCACATCCCCGCGCGATATTAGCTGAGCCGCTACACACACCTACCGACCTCGCTACCGGCTTTACGGGCTTATGAAGTTGCTAGTTGTGGCCGGGCTGTAATGTATCGGGTATATATTACAAGGAACCAATTAGTTTTTCGGGATGAAAAGTAATTTTATATCATTTCAGTTTGTAATCTATAACTGTGTCAAATTTCATTTAAATACTCAGTATTTATTGCGAGAAAGAGTAACAAACAATACAAAGTTTCATATTTATAATATTAGTAGGAAAGTTTTGAGGCATTTCTTATTCTGTAGAGCGAGCCAAGAAACATTTAGAGGCCTTTGGTAACCACCGTGTACCGACGTCCTTACCGTACCGCCAGGTAACGCTTCACCGCGCTTGCGTCGCTTACGTCTCTTGCACGCCTGTCTCCTTCACCGTCGGCGTCTGTCGTCTAGTGGTGTTCGTACACTACGATGTAAGAACTTCAGTCACTGTCGGAGCTGGCGCACAGTTATTTTATTACAAACGGAACTTGCTCTATACCGAGCAAGGGAAAGTTAACGGGAGTCAAAGTTGTTACGAATGTAATGACGCAGCTAAAACAAGTTCACACAGCGTACGGCTCGTCCCCACACATTAGCTGTGACGAGACTCATCCTGGCGGCCTCCGGGAAAGTTGAGGAGTTTACTGAGTTATTAGCTTCCATGTGATTGATGGTGTCTTCCATTTATCGTAGCCACCTCTGTGCCACCCCATACCTTCTATGTGAAGCCTTCACTTAATTACAGCTTATTTTCTTATACTTATATAGTCATTACCTACTTTTTTTTTAAACTAGCGCAGGCCGACCGCTCGTTCCCACCGCAGCTACTCCTGTGTCGCCAGTATCGACAGCGGCAACCACATTTGACCCTTTGATATGCTCGCAGGGATTAATAATTTATAACTCTTCGTTACTGAGTGACTGACCGACAACGACGTACAGCTGAAACTACAGTACCTAGTAACTTGAAATTGACTTGGGTTCCTTTTACGATGTAATTGAGCACTAAGAAAAAAATAATTAAAAATTCAATATCTAAGGGGGTGAAATAGGAGAGTGAAGTTTATAATATGGAATACCAGTGATTTTGTTCAAACTAAACGCGGGTGACATCGCGGGGCTCAGCTAGTTACCTACTTATAAAATGTGACGATACGATAATAGAACGATAATATTCATACGACCAATATTAGATTTCCGCTCGCCGTTTTGTCTACTGCAGCACCGAATCGGGATCGAAGTAGCTGGTATGTTTTTAAGATCTCATCACTCAAGATACCTACCGCTGGTTTTGTCCAAAAAAAAAGGTTTTAGACGGGTTTTGATTGATCTCAAATGGACTGGCACAGCACTTGGAAGAACTCACATAGAACCTAAAAAAACTGGAGCTGAGACTGAATATTAAATCTTCATGTTGGATATTTGTATAGGGCGACGCGGGCGGACGGCGAGTAAGACAGGTGTTGTCGCACCCGTAGACGGTCGAGCATACGGATTAACAAATGATAAACATTAACAAATCACTTGACTTTAACGACTAACTTGATAACTACGAAATTGTCAGCGATATTCTAATCGCGCTCCATTAGAACAGAATACGATAAACACTGATATGGGCTGACGGCAGGAAATTGTATTCGACACGTCGGCGTCGGGACCACCGTTTTCTGTTGTAGTGGACTAGCGTCTGGGCCACGTGTGTGTGTTCAGAAGTTCCCCATTGCATTCTCTAAGGAGAGGAGATAGAGCTTGGAAGCTGCTCTGCCGGCGAAGAAACACGTTTAAAATCTTGACAAAAATCTTCTGGATTACATTTTTGACTGTCGATTTCCGTAAAGCCCGTCCGAGTTCAATGCGGAAGTTAAGGAAGCGGCTGAATTGATCTGTTGTGTGTGTGTGTGTGTGTGTGTGTGTGTGAATTGACGTTAATTGACAGAGGACGGACTTACGCTGATGATGACGTACCTCCGGCGCAGGACAACACATTACAAGTAAATTAAATGCGCATAAAGTGGTTGTTTTTGTGTCGGAGCCTCTGTGCCGGACCCTCGCGCGTCACTCGCGGTGGATGTCGCTGTCGCGGCCGGGTCCGGCGGCCACATGTCGCCCGCTGCATGCATTATGCAGCGCCCGCGCACGCGCCTCGCAAAAACCGGACCGGAAGCGCACACCCCTCCTTACAACTCCACACAAAACAGTGCATTCCCTGTGCCTCAATATTCATCAATACTGGCCACAGGCAACGGCAAAAACAAAACGAAATCCGCACCATAAATATTGTATGTCATTAGTCTGGATGTGAACCAGCTACACTCCAGTGCTCCCCGCGCTACTGAAAATATATACACCTGAGCGACACGTGGCTGAATATATTTTGTGCACTACTCACAACACACACCTGAGCAATGCAATCTAAAAACCTTTCGGCAGCAGACACTCTCATCACCTACTAATGTGCTGAGAGCTCCGGGTGTCGTGAAATTAAATAAGAAACTTGAAAAAAGTTTATATTGTGTAGTACTTATGCACTTGAAAAATTTAGTTCTTTGTAATAAGTAACATACAAATTTGGTCATAATATAAATGAATATCGTCGTCGTTTCGCGAAACTATTATTAACAGTGAAATCTTCCGCATGTAGCTACTGCTGTGTTGTTATTATGTGCTTGTCTATACGTCACGCACCTATACGGCAGCAGGTATATATGCATACATTCCATACATATAGTGTGCCAATTGCCATGTCGCATGTTGCCAGCTAATCATATTATTATGTACCGACTAGAATTCCATGTTCTGATGCCCGCAATCTTATACCTAAAGTGTAAACCGTAACCTTGTACCTAACCACATATGACAATAATATGGTAAGGCTGTTAAAAGCCGTAGCAGCTTGTCGCAGATATTACAAGTAATATTAATGTGAGAGACCTAAAAGGTCCCAGCCACATATCGGTGTGCGTGAACTATATGGTCAACCATCTTGATTGAACATTCCTGGCAGGTGTACTACATACAAATTATTCATTTTGTAGTTACTTTACGGGTTGTAACACGATAATTGGGCTAAAACCCGGAAAGTTACTACAAAATGTGTACCAAACAAGAAAGTCTCAAACAAGTGTCACAATGATTAATTTTATTAAGTACTAGCTGGTGCCTGCGGCTTCGTTCACGTAGCGTAGTAATATTAAAAGCAAAGTGATTTGTTATTGTTTGCTTGTAGTGTGTCGAAGTTCTGATTTCCTGTAGGAATAAGCGATTTTACCGCATAAAAAAGTGTTTTTGATGTTGACCACGCTTAGTACTATACACCACAAAAAGTCTCATTCGAATTACTTCCTACTCCTCCTACTTTCTTCTGATTAAATTCGTTGCGGGTTCCAAGAGAGATTTAGCTTTTCCCTCGGGCTCCCTGCGATCATATCAAAGGGTTAAGTGTGGTTGCTGCTGTCGATCCTGGCGACACAGGAGTAGTAGCGGTGGGAACGAGTGGTGAGCAAAAGCCCGTTTTAAAAAATTCATTGATACAAATGACTTACTTAGGAACTACTTACCTACCTATATTTTAATTTGATACACATTAAGCCGTCCAAGTCTGTTCCGACAGAGCCGTGCCGCCGTCCACTAACACCCGCACACGCAGCCATCAAGCAGACGGCCGCTGTCTCCACTTACCTCGGTGTCTCCCAACTGCACCCCACAAGCAGCAGACGTCGCTAACTGTTGAGTGTTCCTGTTATTCGATATACTTCACAGTAAGTACCTGCAGGCGAACTGCGCAAACAGTTCTGCAGGGAGATCTACTAGAATAATATATTTTTTACTAATAAATAATAAAGATCTAGAATATAATGATAGTGAGCCATCACTCATTTCACAAGAATCCCGTTGTCATGGGAGGTCGTTATTAAAAAGTCGCATCAGATATGCGCAGGAAGGCAGTTCATTTTGCATTTCAATTAATTGAGGCGCACAAAAAGTTCTGGACAACTCGACCTTGTACACCGGGGCTCTGTTTACTTATCAACCATCAGTTACATCAGTTGTAACCTATTTACAAGTCTGCCGAGTCACTTACACGTGTGTAATGATATTGTGTAAGAGGTTGTGCTCTGGAGGGACCAGCACGAGGTGACAGGTAGGTGTGCCATGGTATTACTAGAACTCGAGTACTTGCACACTGTACCCATATACTATTAGAAATATATTTATTAGTCTCTTGGTACTCACAGGAAAAGTTATAGGTAATATTTAACAATAATTTTAATGTTTATAAAACATTTGTCACCCTAATTGCATAAACAAATACATTTTAGTTTTTTATTGTAAAATATTAATAGTATCGTTCATGAAATAAATTTATATTTTGTACGTGCAAATTTATTATTAGTCATTTAAATTTATTGACTTTATTAATGGCGCCATAAATTACTTGAAGCACTCTGTGATAAGATAAGCGGCGCACACGCTGACAGACTCACACACACACACACTCTCGTTAGAAAGTGCGGGTCCTTCGGGGAAGTGTAATTAGAGCTTGTACTTAATTATGTAAGTGTACGCGTTATCAGATCACGACACGTCCGAGAACAAAGGAGGTACCCGCAGCACCGC